>BQNB010020173.1:0-65825 GCA_026074375.1 Tanacetum coccineum | reverse complement strand
TTAGTTATGTATGGTTTTCTCTGCCGGGAAGGGAGCTTGTTGACTAGTGAAGTGACTCTCGAGTTGGGTACACGGAGAGTGGAGTAGGGCGAAGAGGTGCTTTGTGACCGAACCACTATAAATCATCGCGTCCGGTTTGCACTTTCTTTTACTTTTCGCTTTACATCTTTATTTACCTTATCGCCTTACATTTATATTTGCATTAGATCTATATGTGTGTTGATTGTTGCTTATATTGTTTGGATGATGATTGTGTCATAGATAGAAGTTAACATTATGATTGTGTTTATATTGCTATGACATGTTCTAGTGGATATAGATGTATTATTCACACTTATCATATTGCATCTAACTTGATGGATAATTTGATATGAAACATTTTAAATTTTTAAATGGAAACGTATTCACCCCCCTCTACGATTTCCACAGGGTAATTTGAGTATTAACTTAATTATTGGACATATTTCATAAATAAATGAATAATATATTCTAAAATGACCTTTAACCATAATTAATCTAACAATTTATATTCTAGTACTTTGTATTCTTCATCCTTAGTTTTGACTTTTGAGAACATTAGCCAAAACTAATTGACTAATGTACGTTTTTGTTGAAATACTTTGTACGTTTGAACATTAATTAGTACTTTGGCTTATGTTTTATTCTACCGTTTGACTTTGATACGAGAATGTTATTATTAGTTTTATTAATGTTTAATGAATCTATCTTGTTTTCACTTATGGTTTTTGTTTGTTTACTTTATGCATATGTTTATTGATGAGTTTAGGCGTTTGACTATTAAATACTTTAATTTTGAATACATTAAAGTTTTTCAAGTCCTACTCAAGCCTATATGGTTAAAGCTTGACGAGCTATCAAGTCAAGCTCAAGCCTACTATTTTTTTTTCAAGCCAAGCTCGAGATCGGTTTGACCTGGTTGAAACCCTAGATATGGTCCTAACCTATTCTGTGGATACATTATTGTTTATATATGATAAAGTGCAACAATAAGACAAAAAGGATTGCGTGGCCTAATGGATAATGCGCTCGCCTCCGGAGCAGGAGATTGTGGGTTTGAGTTCCATCGTTATCGTTTCTTGTAAACTTCTTTTCTTGTTTGCATTTTATTTTTTGCTAAGTGATTGATAATTCCTTCAATGCTAACAGTGAAGAAATACCAACGGGCCTCTGGTCTAATGGTATGGAGGTTTTACCCTCCTGGGCAAGGTCTCAAGTTCGAGTCTTGTCTAGGGCGATAGGGGTTTCCTCCCGCGTGCGTAAAGGGAAGGGTGTCATTGCCTTCTAGGCTGGACCCAACCTGGTTGTGTGGGCTCGCTACGCCTTCTGGGCTAGGGGCCATGTAGCCACAATTGCCGTTAAAAAAAACAGTGAAGAAATCTGATAGTACACACAATGTCAAAGGGGCTTTTCCGTCTTTCCGAGGAAATATAATCAATAGAGCTAGCTAGCTTCGGTCTCACGTAGCTCACTTAAGAAAGGACGGAGCAGTCGAGTGAGGGTTGTCCGAAGGAAGGTCATGATGTAACTGAGTACAAATCCACCAATAACAAAAGGTCAAGTAGAAACTAGTGAAAGAGGAGTATGGAGGGCTAAATAGTGTCAGTAGGGTATGTAAATGGGGGCATATCACATGGTTTTGTACCACTGAGCTTTGAACTGTCGAGTAAAGAGTGCTCTTATTAGACGAGAAATTTGTGTACGAAAGTGTTATCAGATTAAGTTTAGAACAGTAAGTGTGACTTAAGAAAAGATAATATTTACTACGCGTAGCTTATGTAAACAATCTTCATTTTTAGCCATCCGCTTGTGCCTACAACTTCCTCTTCGGTTCTAACATTCTCTAGTTTTGTCAAACATGCCCAATCCATACTGATTGTTCTTGCTGGCTTGTTAACTTTGTATGATGAATCTATGACCATTTTAGCATGAGCATAAAGTTTGAAAATATGCTATTGTTATATTTTTGAGTCATATATGTTGATAACTCTGTTGTATACTTGGAATAGCTCGAAGAAGGTGTCATGGCCATATGCAACTGTAATGCGTTGTGAATGTTACACGACTTTACCTTTGTGCTAGCTCCTACCAGATTGCAATGTGTATCTTAATGCGATAAAGCAAAGCTAGAGTGTTAAGTATAACACCTCATGGCCTAAATGGAACGATAATAGACATAAGTCACGAGTCACGACCTTTCAATCATCCAGGTCGTCATTTCATTCAAAGAATAGAATGAATGAGACCAACTATCCTTAAAAAACAATGTAAAAACACAACACAAGAAAACAATCTCTGATTCTTATTTTGCATACGTTCTACCTCTTGCATAAGAGAACGAGTATGGGAGCTAATGGTCGGTTCAACATTTGTAGCTTGCAACATATCCAATCATTGACCGACAATTGAGAAGCAAAACCTTCAACCGTGTCATATTCTTCCCTGCAGACCATTAACGCGTTGATTTAAAAGCTAAGATGGTTAAAACATGTTTTATACAACAATAAGTGCAAGAAAAAGTTTTATTACATTCCGCCTGGATGCCCAACATAAACCAGCATGCTGATAAGACCTCCAGACGCTACAATTCTGCTCGCAACCTCCATTGCTAATCGGGTTGTATCTGATTTAGTGATTAATGTTTTGTCACCTCCCGGAAGATATCCTAAGTTGAATGCAACTAGCCTATACACAACAAAACACGACAAGTGGCTTAATGGTATGGATATATACATATATATAAATGGTAACAAAACACGACAACTAGCCTAAAAAATGCTTATCGTCTGTAATATAAGCAATAAGCACTTATATAAGCAAACCAAAACGCCCTCTAGAACTGCTTAGTTACTTGGTTATTCTTAAATTGGTGGGTTCAAATAAGCAGTTGAAGTTGCTTATTCAAAAAACCTTATTTCAGTCAACAAATAAACATAAAAGCAATTTGAATAAGCAATCACAAGCAATCACCTCCGTATATACATACCTCACTTTGACGTCCCGCGGAATAACTTCTTCCATTTTGCTGTGACACGTAGCAATTAACTTCACCATTTCTTTCTGTACAGAATCAAAATAAGTAACCAACTCTCGTACTAAATTCGTTCTATTACCGTACATGTTAAAAAAAAGGTCACCTTATCAGGATCAGGTAATCCATCCAACAAAGACGCGGTATTTTTTAATGCAATTTCTTGTATGTCCAATGAATATACACGACCACTACATGACTCATCAGCGACCATATTCAGCATTGCTAAAGTATCATAGCCATTTCCACAAGTGGCATCCACAACGGTGTCTCCTTTCTTGACTACATGATTCCATATTCTGTGTTCGCACACATTTGGAGAAAATAGTAAAACAAGAATGTGCAGAAACGCCCATTAAGGACTAAACGTCTTCATTCTGTAATTACAACAAAATTGCCGATTTTTGAAGCTAATTATACTAAGTACTAACTACTGTAGTATACTTCTTTATGGCCCACAAAAGTATTGGAACCAAATACATTGATGCAGAAAGACTAATGCTTTACATTATAAGAAACCATAAAACGATGAGGAGCAAAGAAGTACCTACGAGTGAGCAACTTCTGTCGCCTTCCTTTTTCCAAAAATATAGTCTGTCATCACTCCCTCCACACCTACACAATATTTTACCATAAACATTTTATTGTAAAATTGATTTCAGCTATCTATGGTCATTTTCCATGTAAATCTTGAGGGAGTGTTTGGCATTGCCAAAATTGTGCATACAGATGCATCAGATAAGCAGTTTCAAGAGCGTTTAAGATTGCATATCCAAACTATATATCTATCACTTGTGCTTACATTGGTAAGAGCACTAGGCACCCATGAGCCATAGGGCTCGTTTTATAGCAAAAAATGTTTACACATCAACACTTTCCCCATATAACTTAACCCAAAAACACCCTCTCTCGATCACTCAAGTTATAGAATACCCCATGTCCCATACTTTAACCCAATAAAACATTAAAAAAAACACCTATAACTCGGCTGGTAAATTTTACGCGAGACTTTACAACTCAAGATGGGGTGTGGTGTGGTGTCAAGCCATAAGGCTGAGTTATAGATATAGGCTGTAACTTGCACTATAACGTGTGAGAGACCAGTGGCGCACATTGGAGCAACAGAACAAAAAGTGACCGGGCGCACTGCGCACATTATTTCTAAATTTAACATAAAGGGAAAAACGAACGAAAATGTACGATTTCATTAAACCTATCAACGGACACTACTAAACAATAACTAGAAAAAGAATATTTTTTTAGACCAGGTGCATTAAAGAAAAATACTCTAATACTTTTTCAAAATGTTCCGTGACATCCCGAAAACCCCTAGTTCCCAACTGGCTTAATAAATACAAATGATAATGAAAGAAGAAAATATAAGAATACCAGATAAAGGAGAGTCATCTTTGAGTTTGATTGAACCAATATCAGTACTAATAATATTATTAAGATTGTTACAACAAGATATTGACAAAGTGGTCTTGTGACATCTTCGAATAAATTTATGGGTTGTGGACAAAACTGGATAACATCGTAGTAACATAGTTTAGTTTAGTTTGGATGTTGGTTACAAACTGCAAGTAACCTGTGAACCAAAAAGGGTTTTGGGTTTATGATATCTTCATCAATGTAGTTTAATATAAGTAATATTTTGGTCAAGTAAGGGACAAGAAGCACTCGTAGCTCATTTGGTTAGAGCACCCATTTAGTAAGTAGGAGGTCTTTAGTTCGACTCTCAACAAAAGTATTTTAATATTATTTTACATTTACTTTCATTTTTATGCTAATTACTGCTTTATCCATGTCAAACTTATTGTTCACCAACACGTAAACCCCGTATAAAAAACAGTTTTTATTTTATATAATATTTGACAAAATTTGTATCAGTAAAAAATCTTTAATATAGTAAAGGAAAATGTAAGTAATTCGTATTTCAAATATATATCAAATCATACTATATTAGGAAATAATTGGATTATTATTAAGCATTAAAAATATATCTTTAATTAAAAATCTAAAATATTTATTTATTTGGATATCTATACTACATATAAAACATTTTGCACACTCTTTCTTTATTTAATGCCTCAAAATTTTAAGTAATTCAAGTTATGAAGCATATTTCACAATACTTCTAATGCACAAATAAAACTTCATTTTAAGCATTACAAGTTTTAAAGCTTTGTTTACAACTATTAAATGCACATATATATCAATTTAACACATATAATCAATGCTAGAATTAAAAATATCCCCTTACTCAAACGTACAACTAATATAACACATTATACAATCTATTTAATGCCCAAAAATTATGTAATACAAGAATTTATTTAATATGTACAGTTAATTGATGCAATAACTTAAAATTAAGCATTACAACTGCCAAAACTCAATGTACAAACCAGCTAGAGAGATCCTCAAGTCATACTGGTTTTGACCGCTAGAGGTAAAGTTTACTATTCGAGAGACTTAGGTAACAACAACGGTCCGAAATTAGGTGTCTTTTTGACAACACCATCACATTTAACAACCGCACCTTGACATTTTAATATGAAATAGTGTGCAAAAAATTTATTCCCTAAAATTATCGTCAAGCGTAAAGTCGTTATCACGAAAAACATGTAATCAAAAAATATAGCTCGCTAATTTTTTTTTATTAAAGGGTACCCGTTGCCGCATCGCGCGGGTACCCTGCTAGTAATTTAGAAAGAAAAAAACGTTTGTATGCTAAAGTTAAAAAAAACACAAAAACATATGTGTCAAAAATGGAAGAAAACATACTTTAAAAAAAAGGGGGGTTAAAATTTTAAACTTTTGTCTCTAATACTTCCACTGTCTTATAATTACCAGACGAGTACCCATGCATAGCACCGGTAATTTCTAGCTGCAGATAATTAACGATATGCGATATTGTGGTAAATATTTCTTATAAAATTTAAAATAAGCGTTTTTCTAACAAAAATATAAATAATATCTGCAGAAAGTACCCGTAAGAGTTGAGAAGTGAAAGTGAGAGTATATTGAGAGATTATTTTTTATTGTAAAATAACATTTATGTGGGGAGATATGAAATGGTTTATGTGGATTTATATGGTCGATGCGGTTACACATTTTTAATAATCATTATCGATAGTAATAATTTTTAACAGTTACACTTTTTAAAATTATTGAAGGCCGTTACAATGATAAATTAAATGGGCTATTATAATGTTATAATGGTATTGATGACTGAATTTATTATTCAAATGTTGTTACAATTTATTGTGTTTCATATAATAAAATTCAGTTTTCATTCCTTCCTAAAATACATTTAGTTTTCACTTTCACATTCACATTCAAGAATTGTAGCAGTATCCTTAGTATAGAAGTATAGATAGATAAGATTACAATATTTATTTCCTTCTTTTGCCTTCTTTATTTAAACCCGAGTAACAAATAAAAACAAAAAATAAAATATAATTACATATGAATATATGAATCTTTGATAAAGTCAAGATCATGAAAACTCTAATAGCACAACATATAATTTCGCTGGCTTTCTTCTTTTCTTTTTGCTTATTCACTCGTGGACCAGCAAGACATTTTACTTTATGGCTTACAATAGTGGCGGCATTCGGTGGTAGAAAGGTTTGGTGGTGGTGGGTTTCGGTGTTGATGGGGTTACAATCATGGATGAGCTCGTTGGTGGAGATGAATGGTGGTGTAGTGGTGGAGTTGGTGGAGGAGTGGAGTTTATAGGCTTCATGAAACCCTCTATGCAAGGCTGCAAAGAAACCAACATATATATACACAGTCTAAAAAATATAACATACTTTCATCATTAGGGTTTTGAGAAAAGGAGGCATACATTTTTTAAGGATTTAATAGTAGCCAATGTACCAACCTACATAAAACATGAATAAATTAGTATGAAAACATGGTAGAAGTGGTTTACGATGATACTCATAACATGATATCTAAAACTGAGAACCAAAACGAAAGCAAAAAAGTGTGAATGTGATGAAGCTGGATATTAAGAAGAATAAGTGTTTATGATTCTGTGTGTTTTTCAATGCAATTGTGGTCCCTATTTATAGGAGATTTACACAAACTATAGTCAATGGAAATTAATAGACCTATTAATTTCTTTCATAATTAGTCTCCATAATTATAGAAATTAGTGGTTACATGAACACATTAAATGCAATCATTTAATGAGCAATTATATTACTTAAATGTTATTTACGTTTTTAATGTTTGATCAATGTTATTTACGTTTTTAAAACATTAGCATTAAATGAGCAATTATATTACTTAAATGTTACGTTTTTAAAACATTAGCATTACATGTTTATAAACCTTAAACCCTAAAATAGCAAGATTTCATGCATTAAATTTTTTAACATTTTCTATTTTAGCAGTTTTTTAACTTTCAAAAAAATCCTAAATTCTCTTTATAAGTAGTAAGATTCCATAATTAATCTCCATAATTATAGAAATTAGTGGTTACATGAACACATTAAATGTAGTCATTTAATGAACAATTATATTACTTAAATGTTATTTACATTTTTAATGTATGATCAGTGTTATTTACGTTTTTAAAACATTAGCATTAAATGAGTAATTATATTACTTAAATGTTACGTTTTTAAAACATTAGCATTACATGTTTATAAACCCTAAACCCTAAAATAGCAAGATTCCATGTATTAAATTTTTTAACATTTCATATTTTAGCGATTTAGGTTCATTTGGATACAAAGTTTTTTGTGGATATTAGGGGACCAATCTTCACCCTTCATCTTCATCTTAATCTAATGGATAAGATTAAACCCAAAATTATTTTCAACCTTTTTTTTCAAATCTTAATATCTCTCAAACCGTTAATCGTCAAGCGAAAAAAAATATACCATCACGACGAGCATTTAATTATCTTTCTATAGATATCCACTTTGATATACTTTCGACAAAAAAAAATTCCGTTTTTTTCACATTTTTTTTGACTTTTTCTCGTTGAAACTTGCATGAGAATCATATATGATATTTAGATTTACTGTTAAATCATATATGATGTTAGTGTTAAATCATATATGATAGTGTTATATCATATATGATATTAGTGCTATGTCATATATGATATTTAATTTTAGTGTTAAATCATATATGATATTAGTGTTATATCATATATGATTTTTAATGCAAATTTCAACAACGGAAAAAAAACGAGAAAAAAACGTGAAAAACGGAAAAAACGAAAAAAAAAACTTTTTCACGAAAAAACGTGAAAAACGTAAAAAAAAAGGTGAAAAACGTAAAAAAAAGTGAAAAACGTGAAAAATCTGAAAAAAACGTGGAAAAAAGATGAAAAGACGTGAAAAAAACGTAAAAGGGATTTGGAATTATCCTAACTGATTTAAATAAGTAAAACATATCTTTTATTTAATTAGGTTAATCTTAAAGATAACTTGTGAAGATACCGCGGCCAACGGGCTTTATTAGCGTAAGCGTGCTAGTAGCGTGACTGTAGGTCCAAGAGGAGTGACGCGATGCGTAAGGAGGAGGCCCATATTATCACTACCATGGCCCATAATAGTATGGTGGGCTGGGCAGGTCGCATACTATCCGGTCATCATGTCCACTATAGTCTAGGAGATGTGGCCGTGGCCGGGACCGCGGTCACGGTTCCTAGACTCCAACTACCTTAAACCTGCCTGGAAACGCGTAACCTCCAAAACCATAGATTGAGCTCTGTAGCGTAATTATAGAGCCCATTTATCAAGAAACGGCGAAGACTGCTGAATGATGGGACGTTCGGGCCTACAAAACTGGTCTATCTGCGCCAATCGTAGCCCCATCCGAAATGTCAGTAGAGGACATGTGTATCATCCAACTAGGGCATATTTGTGAGGACATAGTATAATAGGGCAGCGATTCATTGTGCATGTTTTCCACACAGTTTTCAAATCAATTAACCGTTTTTTTACACACACAAACCGTATAAGAGCTTATTTCCACGGCTCCCTCACTGCCGGTTAATACATCATGTCTCTTTATAAAAAACTAATAAAAATGGGTAGGTTACATACCACTAGAGTGCGCCGAATCAAAACCCATCTATGGAAGAGTTATCTGCTAGAGTTCACCTCGGGAGTTATGGTATTCTATAGAGCTTGCATACCTGAGTTGCTGGCCTAGAGGAACACCATCGTTGGATGGCTTTTCGGAGGGCATGCCGGTGTTTACACCCAAGTTTTCGAATTCGCCAAACTATCGCATCCCCCTTTCACAATTTCTCTTCGATGTTCTTGGGTATTACCAAATTCATCTTTCACAGCTGTCAGTAATAGGCGCGGCCAAAGTTAGTAACTTTAAAATCAACTGCCGCGTCCAAAACATAATTCCCACATTGAACTTATTCCATGTCTTCTACATCACTTCCTTTAACTCTGGATGGATGTCGTTTAGCAAACGACCGTGGGAAGAAACACCGTTGCAATTGCTATACAAGCCCCTTGACTCTTAATAGATCTGGAACATCGGCTTCTTCTAGGTAGACGGGAGATATTCGCCCTACCGTCGTGGATTAGCGCACAAGACCCCAAAGGCTGGATGTCATTAGGCATGTTCCTATTCGCAGCGAATGTCGCAGCGTTGGTTGAATACAAACCGTACCCCCCTTCAAAAAACTACCAGGAAACTCATTATGCTAGTTGGGTTGAGTGGAATATTACTGTGGGGACGACCATGTATCCCACATTCCTTCATGACGATTGTCCAGGGTGGGTGTTTTATAAGCTGTCTTTATTACTTGCATGTTTAATAAAATAGTCTAACAACTCCCGTGTGATTGCAGAAATGGGTATTTTTTAGCTTGATCCGCATACCAAACCAGTTCAGGTAAAGACGAGGTCTCGGCCTCGCGTGCCCATGAAGGTTGCCCGTACTGATGCCACGAGAGCAGTTGTAAATAGGTATGGAGGATACACTGTGGCGTCGGACTCCTCGAGGAACGCCTTCCCACCATAGAGAAGTCGTAACCGCTAGATTTTGATAATGAGAACCCTACCCCATCAACTACTGAAGGAGTCAGGACGGGGGATCAAGCCCAGGACGGACTGACACATGAGGTCCCTTCGGTGGAGGGATGCAACGACCACGAAGGTCGTTCAAGAGCCAGTGCTTGAGAAAGAAGTTGCCGCTATGGGGCCACCTGTGAACAAAAGGCGCCGCCAGAGGGGTACTGATGAGGCGGAGGCAAATGCGCCGCCCAAGGTGTTAAGGAAGGATCATGCTACCCCCCATCCTGCACAGAGTACTCATGAGGGGAAATCCCTAGCTGTAATGGGTTTAGAAGCGGGCTCTACCTTCACACCTGTTGCTCAAGAGACTTCTACTGGTGCGAAGCGGGTTAAGTGACCAGATTCCATTATCGTGCTGCGAAATTGCCACCGCATTCCGAGCAAGACGTTGCCTAGTAAGTGATCTAGTCCTAACATGTTCCTTGTTATATTATGTTTTGGAAAGTAAAACTAATCAAATCATATGTGTCTCATAATGTGGATGCAGATCTTCCAAGGGAACGGCTACCAAGATCCTCCCCCAATATGTTGCTACCACGGAGGTTAATGTCCAGCTTTTTGTGGGGAGTCCGGATTCGAGGAAATCGACCTCTGTCCCATCCGTGGGATGGGCGCCAGTGTGGTATATATCAACCTGGGTAGGGCTTGACTACACTGCCGCTAGACACCTCGAGACATTGCAAGACATGGTAGATCACACAGTGCCGCCGGGATACTTCTCTAAGCTTTGCCACTTTCCTAATACTGAATTCCTGGGCCAATATAACATGAACCTGGCGCGGCAGGTGGCGATAGGTTCTCAAATCAGTCTAAGATTCGAATAAGAAGTCAGGTTGTTGAAGGAAGCCAGAGCCAAGATAGCCAGACGAGATTAGAGAATCCAAGTAAGGGAGGAGGAGATAAAGAAACTTGATGAAGAGATTAAATCCCTCAGGACCGTGGAAACGGAAGTGCACGGCCTCTGTATACCCGGACCAAACAATTGGAGGTATATTTGAGGCTGAGGTAAGATATAAAGACGGTTGCGGGGCCAAGAATGGTTGATTTAGCTAAGGAATGGAAGCCTCAAGCACCCAGTTTTTGATCCAAGTTAATAACCAATCAGCTGTTAGCAGGTAATCCAACCTTCAAGACACGGTTAATGTGAGGAAAGGATAAAAGCCGCATTTGAAGAGTTTAAAAAGTATGAAGATGACAAGGTTGAACAACGGTGTGCGGAAATGGATGCAAGATTGGATGCGCTGAGCATAGATTTTGATGAGGAGTTATACCCTCATATGCTAACGGCAATCGCAGGTCGCCAATGGGTTATCAGGCACGGTCTACGCCTAGCTGTCATGAAGTGTGCTGAATCTACGAAACTGAGGCAAGTGTTTGCTGATGTTGTGTCTGCTGGGATAGTTAAAGGTATGAGTGAAGGACTCAAACATGGGGTAGAGCACGGAGAGGCGAAGTTAGACTTAGCGGCTATTGAGGCTTACGACCCTGAGGCTGATGTTAAATATGTCTCGGACCTTCAGGCTTTGAAGGATTTGAAATTCTCGCTAGTCGATCTGCTGGAGAAGTTGAAGGATGCCACCATAGACTTGATTATGACATCCCTACATTTGGAGAGTGATTTTGGAGAAGACGTTCCTCAGTGGATTCGTGAGCTTCGCCCCAGTTCTTCCCAACTAAAGATCCCTGTGTACCCTGAGGCACGCGACCCTAAAGATCCCTTGTCCATCAAGGAGGAGATACTGTTAGAGGATGCCATCGCGACTAAGTACGCACGGGAGAAGAGCAGAAGAAGAAAGTGGGTGGTTTTTGCCGTCATCACAACGGGTCGGTTCCACCCACCACCAGGTCTGACGCAATCTTAGTCTGATGCCTACCATTGTTCCTCAGGTCTTGCCATCTTGCTGTGGGATGCTGTACATAGCATAGATTTCAAATGATGAGGCATCTCTGAGGCTCCTTAGATCCAAGTCCTTACCGCCTATGTATAATTTGGATTGGCCATAGTACCGTCTGTGGTACTTAGACAACATTTTTGTTTGTAATATGTCCACGGATATCCGTGGTTAACAATGTTTGTAATTTATCATCTTCGAATATATTTTGTTTATAATCGCACTTGTAGTGTCTTACATGCGCCGTGGGAGTGGGAGGTCTTTTTTTTATACTAACGTCTTCGAATCATGTTGGATTAGGGATGCAGAATCCATGCCCGTTGGGGTTGCAACCCGCTTACACGGTAAGCAATTATTAGGGTGCTTAACCTGTAGATATCCAAAGATATCCACCATATTGTGTATGCATGCATAGAATGACAAGTAAATTATACTTAAGAAAAAAAAGATTCACTTAAAAAAAATTCATATATAAAAAAAAGTCGCGGGGTTAGCTAGACCCCGCGGAATTTTATTCATAACTTAAAAACAAAGAGTAGAATAAGAATACATGGATTACTTTATTAAGGGCCCTAATCACGAACCCAAAACATATTCATTGCCGTAGCCTAAAGATAAAAAATTTTTGAGATTGGCGGAGGTTTTATGTTGCGGAAGGACCGGAGCCGTCCGCAAGGACCTTAGCTTGTACGCTCCATCTCCGAGTGCTTCCGTGACCTCATAAGGTCCTTCCTACTTTGGGCCGAGCTTTCCCCTATCCATAGCATGACTTGCCTCGTTACTACGATAAACAAAGTCTCCGGGTCTGAAAGTAACACCACGGACCCTAGCATTGTAATACTTTGTCATTTTCAATTTGGCCTTGGCTTCACGAATTGCTGCATGTTCATGTCGTTCTTCCAGTAAGTCCAAATTTAGCCGTAGCTCTTCATCATTGTGTACGGCGTCTACTACCGCGGTGCGGTACGTTGGCATTCTGATTTCTGCGGGTATGACAGCTTCTGTTCCATAGGTCAAGGAAAAAGGGGTATCACCATGGCTTGACTTAATCATCGTACGATGGGCCCAAAGGAATGGGCGATAGTTCTTCTATCCAATTCTTGTTTCTCTCGCCTAGGCGGGCTTTGATTCCTTCACTCAAGCTCCGGTTTGCTCTTTTCACGAGTCTATTGGACTGCGGATGTTTCACTGAGGCGAAGCGTTGTGTGATATTCAGCTTTTCACACCAATCCTTGAACGGGTTATCGCTGAATTTTACATGTGTCCGAACTGATTTTCTCCTAGGAGACCGAAATAAGTGGACTATACTATGTTGTACACATGAATTCTTCACCTGATTGCCAGATGTTGTCGCCACGGCTTTTGCCTCCTCTATCACTTGGTGAAATAGTCCATAGGACTATTAAAAACTGGACCTTTCCTGGTCGTCAGGGAAAGGACCAGATATGTTAATTCCCCACTTGTAAGACGGCCATAGAGCCATTATGATGGGGGTTCGCGGTTGCTGGGGGTATCTTGGCACGGGGGGACGATTGTATTTTTGACAGCCGTTTTTCTGGCTAATATATCTGGTTGTGTCCCGATGCATGGTTGGCCAATAATATCCCAATCTTGCTTTGGCCACCACGGACCGTGGGCCTGCGTGCATACTGCACGACCCCTCATGAATTTCTCGGATTACATAATTGGCTTGAAGTAGTCCAACACACCTTAGCCATGGCTTTAGGAATGACCGCCTGTAAAGAACCCCTTCCAACAATTCGTACTGTCTAGCCTTGATATGGAGTTTGCTTGCCTCCTTTCTGTCATCGGGAAGGGTCTCATCTTTCAAGTATTTGATTATTGGTGTCATCCATGTTGGTCCTTCTATATTCTTCTACCTGTCATTATCCCTCCTCTTGTTTGGATTAACTCTTTAAGTGCTTCGCCAAGACCTACTTTGAATAAGTGCTCGCAAAGGCTGTGTTGACGCGATTTTGCTCAGGGCATCCACTTTCTTGTTTTTACTTCTTGGGACTTGGCTTATGGAAAAGTTAGCGAAGCCGCTGATCAGACTTTTGGCCTTCTCAAGGTACTTGACCATATTTTCTTCTTTGGCGACGTATGTCCCTAGGACTTGGTTTGCCACCAATTTAGAATCTACCACTCTACGTTGCACATTGGCCCCCCAATTTGCCTTGCTATCGGAAGGCTAGCTTTTTGTGTCTCATACTTTGCCCATTAGTTAGAAGGAGGTGAATGGGCACCTTAACGGTAGGTAAAAACTCTGTCCCCCGGATTATCGAGATATTAAGCTAAGCGCTTTATGAACCCAACTTACACTGAGATTCGTCCGTGATAATGTCCACGGGATCTGTGGGGATTTCGACCACTGACGTTTTGGGTAGGTGCCTCGTCGGCTTCTCGACAAGGAAATCAGCAAGGATCAGAAGTCCTTTCAGGATGTCCTTGGCAGGTATGTGATATTGTGTTTTCTCTAAGCATACCGCTCCATTTTTGTAATCGTCCGGCCACATCAGGGCGGGATATTATTTGTTTGATGGGTTGGTCGGTGATAACTGCAATAGGGTGCGCTTGGAAATATCTTCGTAACCTCTTAGCTGCGAAAACCAGTACTAGGAATAGTTTTTCCATTGGGGTATAGTTTAGTTCAGGGCCCTGCAATGCGCGGCTTACGAAATAGACTGGCGTCTGAACCGTGCCCCTTTCAGTCATCAAGACCGCACTAATAGCTCCGTGGGATGCGGACAAGTATACAATCAGTTCCTCCTTTTTGGTATGGGTGCTAACCTGCAAGGGGTATCGCTTCGACAAGTGCTGCTTCAGGATGCTCGAAGGCTTGTTGCTTCTGATGTCCAATGAGGGAAGTCATCTTTTTAATGCACTCTTTAAAGTTTTGAATGTGGCAGGGATTTTCCGCTAACTTGGGAGAGAAAGAGAAAATTGTTCAGACAGTAACTTGCCATTAAGGCTTTGGACCTCTTTGCTTGTCCGTGGGGACGTGAGTTGTTCACTGCACAGCTTCCATGTTTTTATTTGGAACGGTTTAATCCCTTCCGGGCTAATCATGGTACCGTAGAACTTCATGTCCACTGCCCCCTAAACGTACTTTTTTGGGGATTGAGCTTATGTTCATTCTTGTACGTACAAAACGTTACGTCATTGATGTCCCATTAGGATCTCTGCTTCTGTGTAACTCTTAATAACCAAGTCGTCGATGTACACTTCTATGTTCCGACCAATTTGGTTGTCAAAAGCTTTGTCCACCAGCCGCTGGTATGTGGCGCCAATGTTTTTGAGGCCGAAGAGCATTTTGGTATAACAATATGCCTCTTGGCTGGTGTGGAAAGCCGTTTTCTCTTCATCTGACTCTGCCATCTGTATCTAGTGATAGCCTTTGTAAGCGTCCAAGAAACACTTAAAGGGGTAGCCGCAGAGAGATTCGACTTTTCAGTCAATTTCAAGAAGGGGTAACAATCCTGCGGACAGGCCTTGTTTAGGTCCGTGAAATCTTTCTAACGGGGCACATCCTCCATAGCTACCGTCATAGATTTTTACCATGACTGGATTGGGGCAGCCAAGGGGTGGATAATAAATTCTGCATGACCCGGCCTCTCTACTAGTTTTGGTACCTCGACTAGATGGTTTGGCACGGTTACGGGGCCTGACCCCTTTTTTCTGTCCAAACAGGTGAATATCTTTTCTCCGATATTGAGCGATGATCAGTACTGATCGCGGGGGTACTCTGTCAATATCTGAGGCTGCCTATGCGTATATATCCAAGTTTTCCTTAGGATGTGAGCAGCGTTCGTCCATCCTTTAGCGGTATAGCGTCCACTCGATATGCACTTCTTGATCTGGGAAATTCGAATGTAGGGCTGATTTAAAACTTTCATGACGGACTTCAGCCTCTTTGAGTATCTCCTTGGACGATGTGGTCACTGTGGCGCACTCAGCGGGTATTAAGATAGTGCTACGGATAGTGACTATTCCTTCGTCGACCGGGAACTTAAGCATTCCGTGAGCTGTGGATGGTACCGCCTGTATATCTCTTATTCCAGGTCTTCCAATGATACCGTTGTACGGTGATAGTGACCTCACGATCATGAAATTCATCCATGCTTTTGTATCATGATCTGCATCTCTTATTGTTACCAAGAGCCTAAGTTGTCCCAACGACCATATAGTTTCTCCACTAAAACCTGTTAACGACGTCGTTGCCAGGACCATTTGGCTCTTGATTTCCGGTCAGAGCCGGTTGAAGCAGTGTTCGTAGAGCACTTTCGTTGAGGAACCCCCGTCTACATACATGCGGTGGATCATGTGTCCGCCAATTTTCGCTTCTAAAACAAGCGGACCTTCTGTCCCCTTACTGGTATTCAGTGGTGGGAGTGGGAACGTAAATTTTTGATGACACGGTGCAAGCCTTGAGGCACTTTTATTGCTTCCTTGATCGCTTCTATCCACGGGTTATACCATATAGATTGCCAGGGACTTGCTTTGGCCGGGGGGCGTGGGCTTCCTTTCCAACCTTCGTTTGATATCGACCTTGTTTAATTTCTTTAATCAAATGCGAGAGTTTTCCTGCTCGCACCAACTCTTCAATCTGCTTTTTTAACTGCATACATTCGTCCGTGCTGTGTCCTTTATCATTGTGGAAGTCACAAAACTTGTTGCTGCTTCTCTTTTCCACCGGGGTTACCATGGGTGGTGGTGGTTTGAACTTTCCTGCTTCGGCCGCGAGGATTTCTTTGGGTGTTCTGATAAGGGGGGTAAACCTGCTAGACCCCCGTCATTCCATTGACTGACCTCGAAAATCAGATTTCCGCTCGGAAGCATGCCGTTTGGGCTGGTCATGTGGTTTCCACGGTACATGACATTTCTTTTTGGAAGCGGCGGCGGTTTCTCCTCGTATGAAGGCAGTAGTGACTGTCATCATTTCTTCCATGGTCTTTGGAACGTGTTCGTTGTGGCGCTTTGTCAACTCAGGGTTGTTAACCCCATGCTTGAATTCGGAGATTCGCATGCACTCAGGGGCTCCCTTCATGCGCCCAATCTCAACTTTGAACCGCTTCATGAAATCCTCGATGGTCTTCACATCTTCTGTTGATATTGTGGATTTCCACTGGATCTTTTATTTTGTACTATCTTTGCTGCATGCAATGTGCTAAGAGGCTGCTTTGAGGTCTCTTGTTGTCTATGCTTTCGGAGGAAGCTCATCGATAACCACACTCTCGCGCTCTGCGGGTCCCTATTAAGGTAGAAGAATTGGAACATTATGACACCACATAGGGCATTGGCCAGCGTCAAATTCCACTGTGCCGCCGGCTTGAAAATTTATACGGTGATCCTCTGGGTCCCCAGTTCCGTCATAGGTTTTCACGTTATTAGACATTCGTGTTTTCCGCAAACTTTTGAAATTGGGATCGAGATGTGAATGGATCCACATTCTTGCATGACCAGGGGCACTGCTAAAATCATCTTCATTGTAGGCTTGTGCCTCTTTTTGATTTGGACTTTCAGTGTCCTCCATCGCTGGTCCGGCTCTCCGATACGCGAGATAATGAGGATTCACTTTCCCTTCTCTTTTCAGATACCGGAGGAGCAAACCCTTAGTCGCAGAGAGTGATGCCCGTTGTTCGGCTCTTGTCATGTAGGAGGTTCATGTATTCCATATGTTCTTCGATGCCACTTTAGAGCTGCGTCTCAATTTCGTAGTTACGATCCCTACTGAACAGAAAGAGTTCTCGTCTGTGAGGAGACCTCTACTGTGTGAGAATGATTCCCTAGAGCTTGTTCATATCCCGGCCGGACTTATTTGTTCACAAAGAGGTGTTGTCTATGTGTGATTGGTTTAATTAAAGAGAGAAAAAATGTATCAAAATACATCAATCACGCATAGACAACACCTCTTTGTGGATGTTCTTTTGTAAATGTTTTGTGGATGTAGCAAAGCTCTTATGATAATTATAAATTTAATTTTGCTCGATTAGTTTGTTCGACTCGTGAAACTCGAATAGCTCGTTTAGCTCTTTCGACTCCAGAAACTAAACGAATTCACAAACGAGCCAAGTCGAATATTAGTTTTTAAAAGCTCTACTCATGAAACTAATCGAGCATTACTTATAATTCGAGCTCCATGTTCAATACACAAGGGGCTCTAAAATCAACTTGCCAACTTTTGACATTTTGACATTATCTTGCAAAGACTTATGTTGGTGGTAACAGTGAGATTTAAAGATATTCAATTGCCTTTCTGGAATTTAGCATTTTGAATTTTTGAGTTCGACACCTGTTGATACAAAGGTTAGGTCGGGTCTTGTTTAGTCCGAATAGGCAGTTATTCAGGTATGTAGTGCCTCGTTCTTGTATCAAGTGAACTTGTTTGAAGGACCCTGCACAAGGAATAACATACCGTTAATCTTATCGTGGGAGCGGATCCCACGATTGGACTTCGGCGTGAGAGTAAGTATATATTTTTTGGGAGTAATCGAATATAATTAGGGTTTCAGTTTGCCAGAGATACATGTATTGATGATGATTGAGTTCCTTTTATAGACTAAATAATCCTTAGGGTTTCCATAACTTTCAGCCCAAGACACGGCCAAAATCATAGGGATTCGGAATTATCCTAACTGATTTAAATAAGTAAAGCATATCACTTACTTAATTAGGTTATTCTTAAAGATAACTTGTGAAGATACCGCGGCCACGGACAGCGTGCCGGTAGCCGCGACCCGTAGGTCCAAGAGGCCGTGACCGCGATGCGTGAGCCGGAGGCCCATTATCAACTACCAAGCCCATAATAGTATGAGTGGAATGGGCCGGTCCATACTATACGTCATCATGTCCCCCCAGTCTAGGAGATGTGGCCGTGGTCGGGACCGCGGTCACGGCCCCTAGACTCTAACTACCTTGAACCTGCCTGGAAACGCCTAACCTCCAAAACTATAGATTGAGCTCCGTAACGTAATTATAGAGCCCATTTATCAAGAAACGGCAAAGACGGCTGAATGATGGGAAGTTCGGGCCCACAACCGGTTCATCTGCCTCGCAATCGTAGCCATCCAAATAGTCAGTGGAGGACACATGTCAAACATCCAACAAGGCACATTTGTCAAGGACATAGTATAAATAGGGCAAGCGATCACTATGCATGTTTCCATAGTTTTCGAATCAAATAACCATTTTACACACACAACCGTACAAGACGCTTATTTCCACAGCATCACTGCAGGTTAGTACATCACGCTTCTTTGTAAAACTAATTAAAAATGGGTAGGGATACCATTCAACTCAAGAACGCCATATCAACCATCTCTCAAGAGTATCTGCTAGAGTTTACCTCTGAGTACGGAATACCAGAGGACTTGCATCTGGAGTTACCTGGTTCAGAGGACACGATCATGGATTTTTCAAAGGGCAAAGTCGGTATGTACACCAAGTTTTTTAAGTTTACAAATTATCGCATCCCTATATCATAATTCCTCTTCGATATTCTTGGTCATTACCAAATCCACTTGTCATAATTGTCAGTGATAGGCGCGGCCAAAGTTAGTAACTTTGAAATCAACTGCCGCATCCAAAACATAATTCCCACACTGAACATATTCCGCGTCTTCTACATCTCTTCCTTTAACTCGGGATGGATGTTGTTTAGCAAACGACTAGGGAAGAACACCCCGCAATGCTATACAAAGCCCCTTGACTCCTTAAAGAACTAGAACAATAGCTTCTTCTGGGTAGACGAGAGGATATTCCCCACCGCCATGGATTGGCGCACAAGTGCCCCAAAGGATGGGATGCCATTAGCTGGTTCCTATTCCGCAGCGGACGTAGCAGCGTTGGATACAAACCGTACCCCCTTCCAAAAACTACCAGAAACCTTATTATGCCTAGTAGGGCTAAGTCGGAACTATTACCTAGGGGACGACGTGTATCCCATATTCCTCTATGACGATGACCGGGGTGGGTGTTTTATAAGCTGTCTTTATTACTTGCGTGTTTAATAAAATAGTCTAACAACTCCCTTGTGATTGCAGAAATGGATTTGTTCGGCCTGATCTGCAATCCAAACCCGTTCAAGGTAAAGACTGGGACTCGGCCTCGCGCTGCCCATGAGGTGCCGCTACTGACTGCCACGGCGAGCCGTGTAATAGGTATGGAGGATACAACTGTGGCGTCAGGATCCTCAGGAACACCTTCCACCATAGAGAAGTTGTCACTGGATTTTGATAATGAGAACCCTACCCCATCAACTACTGAAGGAGTCGGGGTGGGGGATCAAGCACAGGACGGACTGGCGCATGAGGTCCCTTTGGTGGAGACTACGATAACCACGAAGGTCGTTCAAGAGCCAGTGCTTGAGAAAGTAGTGGCCGCTATGGGGCCACCTATGAACAAAAGGCGCCGCCATAGGGGTACTGATGAGGCGGAGGCAAATGCGCTGCCCAAGGTGTTAAGGAAGGATCATGCTACCCCCCATCTTGCACAGAGTACCCGTGGGGGGAATCCCTAGCTACAATGGGTTTAGAAGCGGGCTTTACCTTTACACCTGTTGCTCAAGAGACTTCTGCTGGTGCGAAGAGCGTAAGTGACCCAGATCTATTATCGTATGCGAGGCCGCCACCGCATTCCGAGCAAGATGTTGCCCAGTAAGTGATCTAGTCCTAACATGTTCCTTGTTATATTCTGTTTTGGAAAGTAGTATTAATCAAATCATATGTGTCTCATAATGTGGATGCAGATCTTCCAAGGGAAAGGCCACTGAGATCCTCCCCCAATATGTTGCTACCACGGAGGTTAATGTCTAGCTTTTCGTGGGGAGTCCGGATTCGGGGAAATCGACCTCTGTCTCATCTGTGGATGGGTCTCCAGGTGGTACCTATCAACCTGGGTGGAGCGTGACTAACAGTTGCCGCCTGGACACCCCTAAGGCATGCCAAGACATGGTAGATCACACAGTACCACCGGGATACTTCTCTGAGCTTCGCCACTTGCCCAATACTGAATTCCTAGGCCAGTATAACATGAACCTGGCGCGGCAGGTGGCTAGGGGTTCTCAACTCAGGCTAAGATTCGAGCAAGAAGTCAGGTTGTTGAAGGAAGTCAGAGCCAAGATAGCCAGAAGAGATTAGAGAATCCAAGTAAGGGAGGAGGAGATAAAGAAACTTGATGAAAAGATTAAATACCTCAGGACCGTGGAAACGGAAGTGCACGGCCTCCGTAACCGGACCCAGAACTTGGAGACGCTGCTTGAGGCTGAGGTAGATATGAAGAAGGTTGTGGAGGCCAAAAATGTTGATTTAGCTAAGGTACTGGAAAGCCTCTGCGCCCAGTTTTTTGACCTCCAAGTTAATAACAATCAGTTATCCCAGCAGGTATCCAACCTTCAAGCATGGTATGTGTTTAATTACACATACCTTTGACCACTAAAACCGGACTTAAATGACTAAAAACGTACCAAAAATACATTGTATTTGTATTATGCAGGTAACGAATATCTAAGAAAAGGACAAAAATCAAAGTCAAAACGACAAAACCGAGCACGAGAACGGAAAGACTGTGAGAAGTCAAAAAGACAAAGTCAAAGTCAACCCCGGGATGAGGCATTGGAAATAGCATCGAAAACCAAACCTAAAAATCTAAATTGCCAAAAGTGGGCCTACCCGTACCCATCTAGTGGGCCCGGGTTAGCCCATTTATACTTTATAAACTTTAAACCTTAATAAAAAGCCCAACTCATTTTAATCATCACCCGACCCAACACAAGCCCAATCCCATACCCCTGTTAACACCCACGTTTTCCCCAACCCTTATAACCTTTACCCCGTTAGTCCTTTAAGGACTAACGGTGCAACCCATCAACAAACCAAAAGGGCCAAATTTGCAAAACTCAAGGACGATGGATGCTATACACTTATACACCTTGAGGGACTACTCTTGCCATTACCCTAAACCTCTACCTTGCACTAATAAAAAAAATAGAACAACCCCTTTTCTCGCTCCCACCTCCATTGTTACTATTTACCTCCCACCTCCAAAATTACACTTACCCCATGGTTAAACCCACTTAAAACCCCTTCTAGAAGCCAAGAATGATGCAAGGGATGACGTCTTTGGGCTCTGACACGTTGGCAATCCAAGGCAACCATTGGGGAATGATTACGTGGACACAATCAAGGGTTGTGATGGATTCAAAGAAGCACAAGTGAGAATAGAAGGCCAAGATTGAAGCTCCCAATCCTCTCACACAAGAAAACTAGCTAAAGACCTAGAAGCATCTATCCAGCCTATAAATAGAGGGCTTATCCCTTGAAGAACTCTCTCTCTTTTTCGTGTAATTTTACTTAAGTTTTTAGAATTTATGCTTTGTATTTCCTTTCCTTTGTAAAAGTTTTAAAGTTAATGAAAAAAGTTTGAGGTTTGTGTTTTAAGTTTCTGTGTTTGATCATTTTATATAACCTGTTAAGCTTTGAAAAGCTATGAAACAGCTTATGGATCTCACCTAAAAGCTTCACTAAGCTTTTTGTTTCTTGAATCAAACCTTATTTTACTGTTTTATCACTTTTATTTACTGTTTTAATCATAAAAATCTAAAAAAATACCAAAAAATATAAAGAAGATCTCATGGAGCATGGTGTATTTTGGATGGCCATGGGTTAGTGCTTATGTGGATAAGCTATAGGATTGTGATAAGTTGTTTTGGGTCTTGAAATTCATAAGAAAAAGCTTGGACTCTTGTAAGTTTCACTTTTAGATTTTTAGTTTATTTACTATTCAACTGCTTATTGTTGCTTATTGCCTGTTCTTATTTGCTTATTTATGCTTTGTTATGATGTTTATTGCTTATTATGCTTAGGTTATAGTATAAAAATCTTGTGTGCAAGTTTTTCTTATATTTTGTCTTAAATTAGCTTAAAAGTTGCATAATCTTTAATCCTATTGTTTTTGCTGATTTAAGTGTTAAAAGTTGCTTAATATCGCGTCACACACACAGAAGGACCACGCCCTGAGAGAGGACACTTCTAGAAACACCAACAAAGTCTATCTGGAGAGTGTGCGTAAAATATGGGGCCCCCAGCTATTAACAGCGCTCTCAGGATATTGGCAGCACACAAAATCCCTTCCTGTGAGCACCCCAACATCGTTCTAACCACACAAACCACACGAGAACTCACACAGCGCAACGCGGCCAACAACACTAACATCACCACTGTCTGTCGCAGACACCTGGAGAAGATTAACAAATACCAAGCCGGGCTGGGGTCCAGCCCAAACCGCGCGTCGGAACTAGTCACTACCCATCTACAACATCCCCCCATGTGGTCGCCCAGCGTATATGCCAATAAGCCGCATTTCCCCTTGAGAGAGTGAGGCCGCTCCTTGGGGGGGGGGGGGGGGGGGGCCGGGGGGGGGGGGGGAGAGGGGGGGTGAGGGTTAATATGTGTATGTTACACACGGTGGTCGGGGGTGGTGGGGGGGGATTACTATGGGGGGGGTGCGGAGCGGAAGTGTTGAGTATGGTTGTAATAGGAAGGTGAAATTTGGGGGGAGGGGGGGGGGGGAGGGTGGGTTGGAGGGGGGAGAGTGTTGGTATGTCTCATTGAATGTTGTGGGTAGTAGAAGGTGGGGTTGTTATATTCTCATAGGGTGTGAGAGATAATGAGGCAGGGGGAGTGATATTTATCTTAATGAGTATATCTAGTTATATTATGTGAGATACGTGTTCTATACACAACACAAGTCTATGTGTGGGGGTGTCTATTGATGTTGTAGTTAGAGATCGTACACAGTGTAGAGTTGAAGGGGGGAGGTATGGATATATTGCATATATATATATATTTATAGCCGTTATTAAAGACGATGGATTTTTGTTGGAACCTGCCTAATCTTCTACAAACTACGAACACAAGATTTAATTTTACATACACATTTAGTTCTATCTAATAGGTTATATTATATCACTACTATACTAATTATCGATAGACACATAGGTGTAGATAGGTATAGGTATACAGACATAGGAATGGCGTGGATCGGAGTGATATAAGGAAATTATGAGTGGTTCATGTTATATGAGGAGATTGACCTTTATTTTTAAATAACCGCTGTCGCGCAGTAAAAAAACATAGGAGTGGTTGAGTCTGTAAGTATCTATCTCATAATATAAAGGGTACAATAAATATACAATTTTGTGTGTTATGGATTAAAGAGAGCTAATAACATCAGAAGACACCATATGTAGGCTTGTCATCGCGAGCGGTGAACGAGAGCGCGTATGTTTAAACAGGAATAGTCTAAAAAAAGAATAGATTTATTCATTTCCAAAGGAGTTGGAGTGTTTTGAAGTTTTTGAAGCGGCAGCAGAAGCGCAGCATACTAGATCAAGCAAATGAATGCAAGGAAAATGGTAGAAGAAATTTAGTCATTCTTTAGGGAGAGAAAAAGAGGGAAGTGATTATTGGATGTCACAGTGTCAAAAAAAAGAGAGAGCGTTCTTACACCGGATGTTGGTGGATTATAATTGGGAAGAGAAACAGGGAGATTGTGTAGGGTGATGATATTGGCATGGGTGGGATGTTGGGAATATTTTTTTAGTATTTTTTTTTTCCAACATTATTCTATTTCTCCTTGATAATTCATGCAATCAAATAAAATATTAACATCTTCTCCTTTATTTAAATTTTGGATTATGACAAACTAGAGACAAGAGTATATTTTTCTTGAGAAAATAATGTTTGTGAAATAGTTTAGTGTTATGTTTTACTTGCTTGCTTTGCATTTCTCGACCACTTCTAAAATTATTAATCAATTTCATTTGTCGAAAGAATGGGTTCTCTTGGAAAACTTTTTCAGTTATCGATAACAAAAGGTTTAATATTGATGGATTTGTATTAGGATGGTAGTGGCTAGTAGAGGTGTACATTGAAAACCGATCAGGTTTGAAAATCAAACCGGTTTTTGTCAACGATAGAGGTGTCCAAAAAACCTGAGAAATCAAAAGAACCGACGAACCGTACCGGAACCGTATATCAGAACCATGGTCCGGTTCTTGGTTCCTAAAATTTCAAATTTTCGGTTCTCGAGACGGTTCGGGACGGAACCAACCGGTTCCGGTACTTTCTCGAAAAGAACCATTCTTTTGAAAATATGAATTAAAATAGGGTTTGTTTGAGATATTATGTAGAACATGTAGCATTTTAACAAAATAAAAAATAAAACCATATCCTTTAGGCCCTTATTAAGCTGTAAAAAAATTCTAAAACCTAAAAATGTGGATAGATTGGCGATCTTTTGAATGATAACGAGGTTGTTAAAGAGATGGAAGAAGTGGTACGAAGTTATAAAGTAAAACAAGTGATGGAGCGTTAAGCTTTCGAGGTTTGAAACATAAATGTGTGTTCTTGATATTTTTTAACAACTATAAACTTATATTTTTTATATTTTATGTTTTTGTTTATGTTATTTTGAACTATTGGAACGATTTCATGTTGCATTGACAATTATTGTGTGTTTTTGATTGTTATATTGATAAGAAGTGTCATTTTATATATTTTTTCTGGGGTCATTTAAACCCTCTAAAAGATCAGCAATATCCCTAGGAATATGTGATTAATTGTTTTGTTTATTTGTATTTTTAGCACTTGGATAAGCTTTGGAGGAAATACACGTGACTTGGGCTCAATTGGAGAACAAACGGACAATACCACGACTCTACACCAACTATCTTGAAGAAATTCCTAATAGTAGCTGGAGACGGCATCGCAAACCATACGCGACGGCGTCAGGATCATTCAAGAGACGGCGTAAAAGATTTCTAGACGGCGTCAGAACGTAACCGACTTAAAGAAACCCTAGAAGATTCTACGGGGCGACGGCGTCAGAGACATAAAGCGACGCCGTCACGCCTCTTTCTCTATATATACAAATCCGTTTTAAGGTTTTAGTGTGTAACTTTTGAGAGACGAACCCTAACTTAAATAGTTCGAGTATAGCAGCTTTTAGGCCGTTTTTATAGGAGCCTCAACGACTCCCTATAGTAATGAGCCTTTTAATCATGGCTTAAAACAGGTGAAGTTCAACTAACCTTAATCACTCAATATTGTTTATGATGTTTTGTATTGACTCTTATCTTGTTCTTCTTTCTTGATTTAATATATGCTAGGCTTAGATCTTTAGTATTTACTTATGAAGTGCCATTAAACTTAGTTAGTAGATATCGTTTTAATTTGCTTTTTTTTGTGATGGATGTGCTCGAATAGGGAGAAGGGTGGGAGGGTGCCTTTAGAAAGAACTATCCATAAGAAATTTAAATTGGCAAAAGATGTTCTAGGGAACACGTAGTGCGTAAAAAGGATAACCCCAACCTACCGATACACGGGAGTCTTACATACTACCAGATAACCTATGCTAGATATACACCTCATAAAGGAGTTAATTTGCATGTATATATACTCTAGGAGCCTAGAAATATCTCAATATAACGCATTACCTATGATGCTGTCGTTTGCCGATTAACAGAATATTACGATGAACGACAGGATTCGTGTAATTTGTTTCATGACTTATGAAATACATACACAAAGTCATGCACAAGTGAGACAAAGCAACAGTACCAACAACAGGACTATGAGACAACAAACTAAGGAGTAATAGCAATACATGATTAAATAAAATACGAACTTTCGTTATTATCATAAAAGTTATCCCAAGTATTTAGAATATTAATTTAGTTTAATTATTAAAACCCAAACCAACACCTCCAACCATGATTTTATCTGCTTTCTAAATATAAAATACCAAAAGTACCTTCTCTCAACCCCGAAGACCTCCTGTTAGATTCTGTTCGAAGCCTTCACAACCTATTCCCCTAGAGAACGATAACAACCCCCGAGTCTTGCCTATACTACACTGCAACGATTAGGTGCACTGCCTAGGGGATTGTAAAACTTCCTGTGAAGTCCTTATAAACCGCACATCAAGATATTAAATTGGCATAGACGTTAATGGGAAACGCGAGTTTCGAAAAAGAATGATGGATGTGACGTCGTGTAGTGTTATTTCATGTTATCAAGTTTTACTATTAATTTTTATGCTGACTATACCTAAAAAACAACACTTTAACGGCAGTGTACCCGCGTTTTCCCGGAAAGTGTAGGCTTCGTAATGTAGATGAATGTAGTCGTATCAGCTGAATAGAGTAAAAGTTTAACTCTTAACATCTGCGCGGAGGTGACGGAGAGTTCTCTCTACCCAGTGTTTAGTACAAATCAAACCTAATTATAATAATTAAATCCTAAATAAACCTAAAGCGTAATGCAAAGAGGGGGGTCAGCCTGAGAGGCTGGCACGCGTATTAGTTTCTAATTAACCTAAAGTGCATGACAAATAACACATGCGAGTGATAAAAAAAGATAGGACGCAGAGCGTGGTCACAAACTTAGGGTAACGTATTACCATTTTAACTAATAATAATGCCTATGATTGTCTATTCGTGCAAGAGGAATAGGTTGTGAAGCTCAAACAGAATCTAACAGAGTCACGTGTGGAGAGTGCGTGCAGAGGGGAGGGGTTCGTTTTTTGTATTTTATGATTGTTTTGTTTAAAAATGAGAGAGTGGGGCGGAGAAAGGGGGGGCAGATAAAATCATGTGAGAGAGGGAGCGGTGCTGTGTTGGTTTGGTTTAACTAATTTAAACTAATTAATATCTACACACACACACATATGGGTGGGGAGTGGAGAGAGGGGGCGTTTTTATGATAAACGAACGTATTTATTAATCAATGCATTACGCCTATAGTTTTATAGGAAGGCGGTCATATGAGCGCGGGGGAGTGATGCGGTTGTCGCGCGCGCGAGCGTGTGGAGGATTTGTGTAAGTATTTCCTAAGTCATGAACAAATTACACGAACCTGTCGTCTACGTAATATTCTGTTAAGGCAACGCACAAGTAAGGTAGTATGGAGACTATACAAGGAGCACTACAAAGAGAGATTACATGCGAATTACATACCTTGTGACACACCACACACATAGTGAAGTAGTAGAAGACTGTTTCTCCCGATGGTATCCTTTTTACGCACTAGCGTTTCCCTAGACATCTATGCCAATTTAATATCTTATGGCTAGTTTTCTAAAGCCTAACGAGCACATCCATCACAAAAAGCAACATTAAAACGATCTACAAACTAAGTTTCATGCAATCATAAGTAAATACTAAAGGATATAGCCTAGCATATTAAACAAGAAAGAAGAACAAGAATCAATCACAAAACATATAGACATATTGAGTGATTAAGGATAGATGAACTTCACTTGTTTAAAGCATGGATTAAAGGCGAGCGCGTACTCAATAAGGGGAGATGAGGCCCTAAAAACGGCAAAACCTGATATACTCAACTATTTAAGTAGGTTCGTCCTCACCAAGTTACAGCGAATATAACCCTAAGCGACAGTGACACACTTGGACAGAATATAAGAAAAAGAGGCGTGACGGCGTCGCATTATATCTCTGTCGCAGAGCGGTGCCCCGAGCGGTGCGGATCATCTAGGTATCTTTAAGTCGGAATTACGTTGCGCGAGGACGCCGTCTAGAAATCTTTACCCGTCTCCTTGAATGCATCTGACAGCCGTCGCGTATGTTTGCGATGCCGCTCCCTACTATATTCTATATCTGCATTTGCTGCAAGATAGTTGGTGTAGAGTCGTGGTATTGTCCGTTTGTTCTCCAATTGAGCCCATGCACGATAGTTCCTGCGCGAGCGGGGAGAGCGAGGAGCCAAGTGCTAAAAATACAAAAACACACACACACACACACACACACACACACACACCAGGCGCGAGTGCATGACACACACAGAGGGTTAAATGACCCCGAAAAAATGTATAAAATGACACCTCATCAACTATAACAATACAAAAACACACAAAAATGTCTGCAACAATGCAAATCGTTCCAATAGTTCAAAATAATATAAACAAAAACATAAAATATAAAAAATATAAGTTTATAGTTGTTCAAAAATATCAAGAACACACATTTGTGTTTCAAACCTCGAAAAAGCTTAACGCTCCATCACTTGTTTTACTTTATAACTTCGTACCACTTCTTCCATCTCTTTAACAACCTCGTTATCATTCAAAAGATCGCCAATCTATCCACATTTTTAGGTTTTAGAATTTTTTTACAGCTTAATAAGGGCCTAATAGATATGGTTTTATTTTCTATTTTGTTAAAATGCTACATATTCTACATAATATCTCAAACAAACCTTATTTTAATTCATATTTTCAAAAAGAACAGGTTCTTTTTCCGCGTGCGCGAGTCGAACCTGTTTTGTTCCCCCCGAACCACTCGAGAACCGAAAATTGAAATTTTAGGAACCCAAGAACCGACCATGGTTCGATATACGGTTCCGTTTACGGTTCTTCCGGTTCTTTTTGAGTTCCTCAGGTTTTTTGGACACCTCTATCGTTGACAAAAACCGGTTTGATTTTCAAACCTGATCGGTTTTTGGTCAAACCGATCAATGTACACCTCTACTAGCCACTACCATCCTAATACAAATCCATCAATATTAAACCTTTTGTTATCGATAACTGAAAAAGTTTTCCAAGAGAACCCATTCTTTCGACAAATGAAATTGATTAATAATTTTAGAAGTGGTCGAGAAATGCAAAGCAAGCAAGTAAAACATAACACTAAACTATTTCACAAACATTATTTTCTCAAGAAAAATATACTCTTGTCTCTAGTTTGTCATAATCCAAAATTTAAATAAAGGAGAATATGTAATATTTGATTTGATTGCATGAATCAAGGAGAAAATGAATAATGTTGGAAAAAAAATAAAAAAATATACCCCTTCATACCCAACATCCCACATGCCTATCATCATCACCATACACAATCCCCTGTTTCCTCTTCCCAATATAAATCCACCAACACTAAACCCTTTTTTGTCACTCACATCCAATAACACTTCCCACTTTTTCTTCCCAAAAATGACTAAATTTCTCACCATTTTCCTTGCATTCACTTTGCTTTCATATGCTGCTCTTGCTGCCAAAACTTCAAAACCAACTCCAACTCCAACTCCTTTGGAAGGTATATATATTTATGTTTCATTAATGTAAACATACACTAACCCCATTTTGCACGCATTTGCATACTTAGCAAGTTAAAAAAATTGTTTGTGTGAAAAGGGTGTTTTTGGTTGCTAAAAATAAGTGGTTACCAAGAGGGTTTTAGGATTGCAAAGTTCTTTCAGCTGATAAGCAGCTTAAAAATAAGCATATTGGTTTGAAAGTGTCATTTGAACACATTTTAGATAAGGTTATATGTTAGATCTGAGGTAGAAAGATAATTTTAGTAATTTAAATCTTAGATAAGCATGTTCAAACAAATCCAGCTGCTTTGTAGAAGCTATTTACATTATAGACTGCTTATCTGCATAAATAAGCTGAAAAAAAATAAGCAATCACAAACACCCTCTAGGATGATTATTTTATAAATATCTATTTACTATAGAATAATGGATAATTAGTTAATCAAAACACACGTAATAAACCATTTTGTGTTATATACAACTACGGAGTAGTAAATATTCTGGATCTGTTACTGACAATATTGTTTGTTACAGGATTGTTACCAAATGGCAACTTTGAAGAAGCACCAAAAGCAACAGACATTAAGAAAACAGTTCTAATAGGCAAAAACGCCTTACCAAAATGGGAAATTAGCGGCTTAGTGGAGTACATCCACGGTGGACCCCAGCCCGGCGGGATGTACTTCCCGGTCGCACATGGGGTCCACGCTGTTAGGCTCGGTAACGAAGCCACAATTTCCCAAACCTTAGCGGTTAAAGCTGGATCTCTTTACGCCATTACTTTTGGTGCTTCTAGAACTTGTGCTCAACAAGAGGTTTTGAGAGTTTCGGTCCCACCTCAGTCGGGTGACCTTCCGCTCCAGACGTTGTATAGTAGTGATGGTGGTGATGTGTATGCTTATGGGTTTAAAGCGAATTCGACTAGTGTCAAGTTAACTTTCCATAACCCGGGTGTACAAGAAGATCCTAAATGTGGACCCCTTATTGACGCCGTTGCTATTAAGGAGCTACTCCCTCCTAGACCTACTCGCCGTAAGTAGAATGAGCTTATTCAAATTTGGAAAATTGATTTATTTACTTTTATCTTTTACTGCAGTTAATATGGTGAAAAATGGTGGATTCGAGGAAGGTCCTCATAGATTATTCAACTCAACCAATGGAGTCCTCCTTCCACCGCGACAGGAAGACATCACATCTCCTCTTCCTGGATGGATCATCGAGTCTTTGAAAGCGGTTAAATTTATTGACAACAAACACTTCAACGTGCCTAGTGGCATTGCAGCAATTGAACTAGTGGCTGGAAGGGAAAGTGCTATTGCACAAATCATCAGAACCATCCCAAACAACATGTATACTCTAACTTTTGCTATTGGAGATGCAAAGAACGGGTGCCATGGTGATATGATGGTTGAAGCATTTGCCGCGAAAGAGACATTGAAAGCACCGTTTAAATCGGAAGGAAAGGGGAAATGGGAGACGGTTAGCCTGAAGTTTAAGGCGATATCAGCAAGAACTAGAGTGACCTTTTACAGCTCATACTATCATACTAGAGCTGATGATTTCGGATCACTTTGTGGGCCTGTGATAGATGAAGTTAGAGTTATCAGTGTTCGAGCTTAGAGAGTCTAATGTAGTTTGTGTGTGTTAGTTCGGTCGTTTGTAAATCAACCCCTTGATGATTTATTGGGTGTCAAATGATCTTTTGGTTTAATATATGCTGTTATAGGTAATGCATCATTTGACTCTGGAAAGTCGAGTGTAACTCGTATCGACAATAAAAAGTTTCACACATTGGCTAATCAGAAAACTGAAGGTTTCACGCATTGGCATTAACTAATAAGTCGATATAAGAAACGAATATGCTTGAATCAATGGGTGTTGGTGGGTAAAACTTACACGTTTCAACCCGCATCAAAGAGTCGGCATTTTAATCGTACTCGTTATGAAACTTATCTAAACGTAATGTAGTAACATGTTCTTTAGATTAAATCATTTGAGTGATGAATAAAGATTCATGGGCCATAAGCAATCCTAGTGGACCCTTAATGGTCTATGTCCACCAATATGGACTTTTGTCAATATCATACTTAGAGCAATCGGTGTGACACCCTTCGCCAAACCCTTCGCCATTTCATTTTCGCCGGTTCTCCAACACAAAAGATGACAAAAAATTTAAAATATTACCGTTTGTTTTTCATAATTTAATATATATATTTTAAATAATACCACTTTTAAATTAATACCAATTTTACTCTATAAATAACACCATATTTTACCTTAAATTTTCACACTTTATCCCAAACAAAAATCTAATATGGCTTGTCGACTTTCACACATCATCAATGAAATTCAAGTTTTTGTTACAAAACTAATTGACGAAAATATTATTTGTCAGAAAGCGCTTATGGAGTTAGCCGTGCAATTTGAAATTGCAAGCGCAGCTAAAAGCGATTTTAGAAAAGCATACGAGAAATTCAACGACATTACACAAGAGAGCCGTGCTTTAATCGACGCCTTTTTGAAAAAAGAATCTAATAAAGATTACGAGATGAATCTTGCTCTTTATAGAAAGGCTGCAAAAATAAAAAAACAAATTGAGAGTAAATATGTTTGGTTATCTCAAAATACCAACTCCTTTTATTTTCCCCCTGTAAATACCAACTATTTTCACCACTTTTTTTTCACACATTCAAACACAATTTCAAAATCTCACCATGTCTGATAAGAAAATCACACAACTCATGGCACCCGAAAAACCAACCGAAGCAATCCCGCAACCAAAGCAATTCCCTCACTCAAAAACCCATACGAGTGGTTCGTCATCAAAACAACATACACACCAACCCATATCTCCGATTACTCATGGATTTCTTACTGAGAAAGAGTATCAGCAACTACTTCAGGATGAAGAGGTATTAAGACAAACATTGGAAGAAGAAGCAAGAGCTGAAAAAGAGTGAGAGGAGAAAATGAAGAAAGAACAAGCTGAATATGAGTTATTTAGGTTGAAATTAGGGGTGCAATCTTATTCGGAATACGAAACAGATTAATTTAATTTTCGTATTGTTGTATTTTTATTGCGTATTGTATTTTTATTGAAATGAAATAAATTTAGTTTGTGTGAAAAAATAGGAAAATAAATAAATTGGTAAGTGGTGAGAGTATTTTGAGTTGTTGTGTTAAAATGAGGTGACAGTGATGTAACACTCAGTAGGGCCGCCATGACACGTGATGCTCTTAGGATATAAAAAGGTAGATCTTCCTGCCAACAAAATTTATACTAATAACAAAGGTACTAAGGTAGCAGAGAAAGGTTTTCAATATAAAGAAACAAATAGTATTTCGTTATCTTTAATATCACACTAAGAAGGCAACAATAATTTTCTATGTGACCATACGGTCGGCGAAACATGACCGACTCGAGAAATATTTCCACTCAGATGCAAATTTACAAAATTATGAATATATAATACGATAAATCAAACGATCTAAACCAATGATTCTTGCACTAGATATCATTATATCAATAGGCCACAAAAGGATTGTTTCTATAACCACAAGTAATGACACTGTAGATGTTTTTTCAGCACATGTAAATCGGAGAGACATTTGTATAAATTTTTGTTACACGGTTTTTAAATTAACTGAGAGAGTGCTTTTATAATGAAGAATTTAAGAGTAAATGGTAAGGACCTTATTTGCAATTTTCCAGAGAATATGTTTGTAATTGTAAATAAACCTCAATAATGATCTTTGTCATTTTTGTCGAGTGTTTATATCTAGTGAAGAGTAAACATTTGACAAATGTTTATATTTCAAATTAAAATTAAAATGTAGAAGCAATTGAAATAGTTTACACTAGTAAACAATTAGCGTAACCATTGTTAAGATAAATGTACACAAATTTAAATTTAATAAGGATAAAGGAAGAATATTAAAGTGACTCTGGGAGTGTTTTTTTCTTCTTAGTGGGGAAAAAATATAGGTTCAAACCCGGGGGAAACATTAAAGCTCTCATCTCCCACGTAAGAGGCTGATTAAGTGGTTTATAAGTGATGACGTATAGTATGGACCGGCCCATCCCACCTCATACTATTAGTGTCTTTGGCATTTGATAATGGGCCACCGGCACACGCATCCGTGTCACGACATTTTGGACCTACGGGTCGCGGCTACCGCACACGCCGTGGCCACGGAATCTTCACAAGTTAACTTAAAGAATAACCCTAATTTAGTAAAGATAATGCTTTACTTATTTAAATCGGTTAGGATAATTTCGAATCCCTACGATATCGGCCGCATCTTGGGCCGAAAGTTATGGAAACCCTAAGGATTATTCAGCCTATAAAAGGAACGCAATTGTTATCAATACAGGTATCTTACAAACCCTAATTACACTTAATTATTCTCTCAAAGTTACTTACTTACTCTCACGCCGGAGTCTAATCGTGGGATCCGCTCCCACGATAAGGTTAACGGTGTTTTATTCCTTGTGCAGGGTCCTTCAAACAAGTTCACTTGGTACAAGAACAAGACACTTCATACCCGAATAACAACCTATTCAGACTAAACAAGACCCAACCTAACTTTTGTATCAACAAGTTGGCGCCATCCATGGGACCAAACATTAGGAATTACTCTCAGAAAAATAAGCGCGATGGCTAACATAACCTCCATTGTGACTACTGTCACGAAACCTGCAACCAAAGAAAAGACGCCGAAAGATGCGGATGCCACACCCAGGGTTAACATCTAGGATTTCTATGAAGAGCATTACGAGGATATCCCGCCGGTCATTATGGACAAGATTCGCCGTGACAAGCGAAAAGAAGTCCATGCTAGGCAGGACTTTAGAGAAAGTCCCAAGAAAATGAGAATAAGATAAGGCTCTCAAAAATCAAGTGCCAGGACCTTGTCTGTAAGGTATCGTAACCCATCAGAGAGACTGAAAGCGCGGGACCGCTTAAGATACAATGATCGACATGTACTTGACCGACTAGGTCATCGAAGGCAGAGCGCATTCGACCGACTTAGTGATACTTACTCGCCAAGCACAACTAAATCCAGACCGGACAGGGCAAACTCCAGGGATCGTTCTCATAGTAGAAGCCGCCCTCATAGGCGGGACTCTTCTAACAGAGATTATCCTCGGAGCAGAGACTGCTCTCGCGACGTCGAAGAATCATATGATAATACCCGCTCCTCCTACGGGACTTGGGATACCAAAACATGGACATACACTCCCTGCGACAGAGACCGCTAACCATTATCGTGAAAAGAGGGAGGGGGAAGGTGAATTTCCCGGTATCCCGGCGTATCGGAGAGCCTGGCACCATCGATGGAGGACACTAGATTCAATATAGTCAAAAGGCACAAGTCTACGGTATGAGGATATTTGGTGCGTGCCCTGGATATGTGAAGAGGTGGATCCATTCACACCCCGAATCTGCAATTTCAAAAGTTCACGAAAAACACAAATGCCTAACAACGTGAAGACCTATGACGGAACAGGGTACCTAGAGGATCACGCTAAAAAAAATTTCCAAGCGGCGGCACAGGTGGAACGCTAGGCAATGCCTACATGGTATCATATGTTCAATTATACCCTAATAGGAGCCACAAGAGTCTGATTCGATGAGCTCCCTCCGGAGAGCATAGATGGATACAAGGATCTCAAAGCAAGCTTTTCTTAGCATCTTCATGCCAGCAAACAGATAGAAGTCGTCAATGATTCCGTCGAAATCCACAATTCAGCAAAGGGACTGAGGGAGAGACCATCGAGGAGTTCATGGAATGATTCAAGGTGGAAACCGGACGCATGAAGGGAGCCCCTGAGTGCATGCGGATCTCCGGATTCATGCATGGGGTTAACAACCCTGAATTGACAAAGCGCCTTAATGAACATGTTCCAAAGACCATGGAAGAAATGATGATCGCCACCACTGCCTTCATAAGAGGAGAAGCCACCACTGCTAGAAAAAGAAAGGCCACGCATCATGAAGGGAACATGACCAGTCAAAGCAGCACGCTTCAGAGCGGAGGTCTGACTTCCGAGGTCAGCCAAGGGAAAGGACGGTGGTCTAGCCGGTTTACCCCCTTATAAGAACACCCAAGGAAATCCTCGCGGCCGAAGCAGGAAAGTTTAAACCGCCACCACCTATGGTAACCCCGGTGGAGAGGGACAGCAAAGCAACAAGTTTTGAGACTTTCCACAATAAAAAGGACTCAGGTACGGACGAGTATAGGCAGTTAAAAAAGCAGATCGAAGAGATTGGTGTTATGAGGCAAGCTCTAGCCATTTATTAAAGAAATAAGCAGGGAAGAGATCAACATAGGTGGGGAAGTAGAAATTTACCAGCAAAGACAAGGTCATGGCAATGTATATGTTACAACATTGGCATAGAATGACTAAGCAGTAAGGACTCAAAGCTTTGAACGTGTCAGTTAAATTTGTTCCCTTCACTGAACAACCAGTAGAGTAGTAGTGGGAAAGTGGGTCTGCTTGTTTTATGAAGCGGGAAATTGGGGGGCACATGATTCCACAACATTGTATATGGGACGGAGGTTCCTCAACGGATGTGCCTCTAAGAGCATGCTTAAACCGGCTCCCGCATCACGGAATTCAAGAACCAAGATGGTCACCGTCGGCAAACGTCATCGTTATCGGTTTTGTGGAGAAAACTATCATGGCCGCTGATGAGACAACTTAGGCTCCTTTTGTAAACAATAGGAGATACAGTTCATTCTACTAAAGCATGGATGAATTTCCATGATCGTAGTTCATTATCACAATTACTATGCCATCTTTGGAAGACCTGGAATAAGAGGAAATCCTAAGCATGAGGGTGGTACCATCACAGCCCAACTAAATGCTTAAGTTCCTAGTCTGACGGAAGAAATTGTGGACTATCCGTAGCTCCATATTGATACACATTGACGTGCGCACAATGGTGTATGACATCGTCTAAGGAGATACCCAAAGAGGCTGGAGCCCGTCATGAAAAAAATTTCAAAGTAGCTCTTCATCGAATTTCCTTTGATCGGGAAAGTAGCAATTCAGAGAGGATGCTTAATCTGCGAAAGGTCAGACGACAAACTTTGCTCAATCCTAAGGAAAAAACTTGGTATATTCGCGTGGCTAGAAGCCGTCGACCATGACAGGGTACCGCCGATCAATAGCTGATATTTTGATCTCAATATCCGGGGATGGATATTTCGCCATTAGCCATCCAAACGGAGAAGGTACATAAACTTGTAGTGGAGGGGGATCCATGACAGAAGTTTATTACCATGAATGGCTGTCAAATCCAGTCATGGTGAAAAAACACGACGGTAGCTGGCGGATGTGCATGGATTTCACAAACTTAAACAAGGCCTGTCCGCAGGATTGTTACCCCATTCCAGAAATTGACTCGAAAAGTTAACTCTCTTGCGAGCCTACCCCTTTAAGGGTTTTCTTAGACGCATTACAAAGGCTATCACCAGATACAGATGCAGAGTTAAATGAAAGTAGGGGAAAACGGGCTTCCACACCAGCTTGGGGTTAAATTGTTATACAAAAAATGACTTCGGCCTCAAGAACGTTGGCGCCACGTACCAGCGGCTGGTGGACAAAGCTTTTGACAGCCAAGTTGGTCGGAACATAAAAGTGTACGTTGATGACTTGGTTATTAAGATTCACACAGAAGCAGAAATGCTAAGAGATATCGATGAAACGTTCCATATGTTACGCAAAATCAACATGAAGCTCAACCCCAAAAAATGTACGTTTAGGGCAGTGGAAGGAATGTTCCTGGGGTACATGATTAGCCCAGAAGGAATAAAACCGTGCCCTGACAAAACAGACGCGGTACTACAACTCCCGTCCCTACGGACAATCAAAGAGGTCCAGAGCCTCAATGGGAAGTTAGCTAGTTTGAACAGATTCCTCTCCAAGTCATCAAAAAAGTCCTTGCCGCTATTTAAAACTTTGAAGAAGTGCATTAAAAAGAGTGAATTTCATTGGACACCAAACGCGGAACAAGCCTTCAAGCAACTAAAGCAGCACTTGTTAGAGCTACCCCTGCTGGTAGCACCCAAGCCGAAGGAGGAACTGATTGTATACCTATCCGCCTCTCACGGAGCAATTAGTGCGGTCTTGATGACTGAAAGGGGCACGGTTCAGACGCTGGTCTACTTCGTAAGCCACGCATTACAGGGCCCCGAACTAAACTATACCCCAATGAAAAAGCTAGTTCTATCACTGATTTTTGCCGCCAAGAGGTTGCGGAGGTACTTCCAAGCGCATCCTGTCACACCCCCAAACGAGGCCCTAGACGGAATACGTGTCCGGAGGCGTGACGCTCCTAGATATCTCAAGTACAAAGCATAAAGAACGACCTCTAAGGGTACGTTTTGAAAATAAACACCGTTGCGTAAAATTTTAATAATAATAAGTTTTACATCGATCAAATTAAAAGGGTTTAAAAGACAATACGCGGAAGCTTAAATGAGTTCAACAACGGTATTTAAAGACATAGATAAATCTCTGGTAAACCGGTACAGGCAAATAGACTTCACATAAGTCAAGCAACGACATCCATGCTAAGCACCTGAGAAAAACATGCTTAAAACGTCAACATAAAGTTGGTGAATTCATAGGTTTAGTTCAAACGTTGTTATAGTGGACCACAAGATTTCAAAACGTATGCGACAGTTATAACAGATACAACTTCACATAAAGAGGTATTTACGTTGCACTAAGCTCATGACACCGAAGCTAATTCTGAACGTAGCATATAAAAAGCCAAATGATTGCTTTCCCCTTCAGGTGTCCGACCTAAGACAACCTAACTAGATTCGACATGACTATATAGTTAGTCCTTAGGACATACTCGAAATAGTTAGCGCTACTCACCAGATTAGGTGATAATTAGTCCTTATAGATCTATTTATTCACTCGTGCTCCCTCAACTTGGTACCTATTCTCGGTCAAGAAATTAACTGTTTCTTGATAGTTTTGGGCTAATAGTGGTCTAAAAGCTACTTAGACAACAACGTAAAGAAGGGAACTCTCACGTATTATACTTGTGTCCCAATTTTAAAAACAAGCAATGTTTCTCATCCCAAGTTATAAAAACATTTATCAAAACGAGTAATGATTCGGGCTTATTTTTGAACTAACTTTATGCGGGTAGTGTTCAAAAGTAAAATCATTCAAGTGGAAAATGAATCTCGCGGTTCACTAGCGACAACCTAACCTATAGTGGAGTTTAAGAATGATGTTACAACGAATAACTCTTAACGCAAGAATGATCATCCGAGGCACGAGTAGAATCGGAGTGTTTATTCCCTTTTTATAACGTATACTTTTGGAAAGTTAATAAGTTTTGACAAGTCTCGATCGTTTTGAAACAATCATTGAAATTATTTCGTCTTTTTAGTGTATTTTGTCTTTTAGGTATTTAGTCTTTTAGTGCATTTCAATCTTTTATGTGTTTTTGTCTTTTAAAGTATTTCGTCTTTTAGTGTATTTTGTCTTTTAGTGTATTTTGTCTTTTAGTGTATTTCGTCTTTTAGTGTATTTCGTCTTTTAGTATCCCGACACATCAACGTTGACTCAACGACCAAAAATGTTGTCCTAAACTCGACACTTAACGTTTTTCTATTTTATCATAAGTTTTAATAATATAAAGTATTATTTTCGATGCTTTTATAAAGTTTAGTTTATGTAATTTTCGGCATGGACCCTTTTCAAAAAAATATCCGACTTTTTTTTTTATCAACCTCGCCACGTGAAAGTATCCATTTTTACAAAAGTACATCTTTTATTGACTCGAAAGAATATCGATCTTTTTTTTGACAACACCTCAAATATCGTAACATATCCGTTCTAAACCTAAAACCCTTCGGACATTCAATTTTGCTTCCAACAAACCAACATCTAACTTTAATCTCTTCGCCAACAATATTTAAAACTTTAATATCGATAAATCTTAAATAAACGATATTAATAGCGTTTAATAATAGCATATTTACTATCAATCACAGTAACAATGAACTTTTAAAACGCAAAAGTAACAACTACTTTTTTGTTTTCCATTTATAAATTAGAAATACTTAAACTTTGACACTTGTAGTTTTATAGAAAAATAGTTAAAGATTTTCACAACGATACGCTTTGTAACCTTTTTCGGTAATGATCACATATGAATGTAAAAGTACATACACTTAGTTTATGAAAAAGTAGAGACGATTACAAAGTAACTCGACGAAAGATGATAGAAATCAAAAACAACCCAAACCGTTGTGTTATAAAATACCGGAAGAAATAACAATCAACTCGAAACAATATCATCTTTAATTGTAAATGATTGAAATGAAAATTTTTAAAAGTGTACGATTTTGTAAGGTTTGTATTTGTTCGTTGTGTTTTAGAGAGAGAGATTGCAAGAGTATTGTTTTTGGTCTGTCGTTGAGTGTAGATGAATTGAATATGAAATGTAAGATATTAACTTCAAGTTTTTTATGACCAAGTTTCACACACATCTCACATATGTAGTGTGCAATTTGGTTTGGGGGACAAGAAATAGGGGACCAAAATGATCCACCTATCAAATGAGAGTTAGGACAAATATGGTTGCTAGGATTATGGAAGCTTGTCTAGGAATTTCAAAAATGAAAAATGGTATCCCATGATGCTTGGATGGTGGTTTGGACGTGTAGGTGAGCCACAAGGGGGGACCAAAATGGTTTCCAACTTTCTAGGGAACTAGTGCTCAAAGATGAATTAATTTACCAAGCATGCATGCACAACAAAGTATAGATAAATTCCACGGAACACGTAGATAACGAAATGAGGAACGGCATCATGATAAATTATGAAATTTTAAATATTGCTTAAAAACATAAAAACGTGGCTATTCCCAAAATACTACAACGTTGGTGCCCGGGCTTCAGCTCACAGTGGACGATTCTCAGATAATAAATGGAACCAACTTCTCGGTGGGTTTTTTTAAACAGTAAAGCTATAACACAAAACTTTTAAAAATTCAATTTACTACACGAAACGGCTATTTTATTAACAGAAATTCCTTGGGGTTTGTCACATTCTTTCACCGTTAAAGAAGCTTTGTACTCTAAAGCTTAGGACGCAACCTCAGGCAGCGGGTGCAGGAGTTGGTAAAAAATGTGGGGGTATTTCTTTTGCATTTGGTATTCAAGGTTCCCAGGTGGAAACTCATGACCATCTCCTGGAGTTCCAGCGCACTTTGACATCAGGGATACGGACTCTACTTCAGAAGCTTAAACCTTCACGGTCCATAATTTCGACAGGTTCCTCGATGATGAAATTCAATTTGTCTCTCGAATTGGATCCTTATCCAATGGTATAGCAAGCGGATTTCATAGCAAGCATTTCTTCATCTTCGAGGACGTAAAACGTACTTTGATACTAATACTCAACTTTCTGGGATTTATTGATGATAGGCAAAGGTTCCTACTTTGGCATTGATCTTAAAAGGGTTCAATAATAACGAGGGGTTTCAACTTTTCCCGTTTGCCCAAAACGATCACTCCTTTGCCATGGAGATACTTTCAACAAGACCGTAGCTCCATACTTGGAAAACTCAAGAGGTTTTCGTGCGTACGTCGGACACTAAATCTTTTGTTGATCTAAGGGCAGCTTGGCTACGGCCATCTTGTATTTCTGTAAATATTTTCTCGGTTTGTCTCGGGGATGATCTCTGGGCCCTAGTGGCATGACTATCTCTAATTCCCGCTACGGCCCTCACTCGACCCTGCAGAGATAGGTGACGACACTTGCGGCCCATACAACGCCTCGAAAGGAGCATGCATTATGTTGGTTTGGTAACTACTTATTGTACGTAAATATCTCCTACCTACGGTTAGTGTTTATCCCACCTTTTCCAAAGAGAAATCGCGTACACTGGCAAGTAACATGTCCTTTAATGTCTTATGGTTTCTCTCACTCTGGTACCATCGGTCTCTGGAGGGTAAGTTGTACTCATATATCTAATCTTGTCACTAATTGACTTTATTAAGGGACTTCAAAAAAATGTGACGTAATTTCCCCTTCACGATCAGAGATGATCGAAAAACTGGCCAATCACCAAGCTTTGGAGGGAATACTTCCTTCAAGTACAGTCTCGTTTACTTCCACTACACGCTGTCTTCTTCATCGACCTCAGTGTGACAAGAAATGAGCTGAACTTAGTGAGACATCAACGATTACCCAAATCGTGTCTTGACCAGTTGCCGTCTTCGGCAATTTAGTCACAAAGTCCATTGTTATATTCTCCCATTTCCTTAGCACATGTTAAACACTTGCTGACATAAGTGGCAGTTTCTGCTTTCATGTTGGGCCACCAATACAGCTTCTTAAGGTCCTGATACATCTTATCCGATCCAGGATGGATGGAATACTTTGACTTATGCGACTCATGCATAATCAAGGCCCTCAACTCTCTGATATCAAGGGGGGAATCCAACTCTGACTTTTTCAAACATATATGTCCGTCAGCAACTGGTCTAAACTTGTTAATCATGCCAAGCAAATCTTCGTTGTTGATGAAGCTTCTTTCCTTTCTGGCTTAAGGATTGAGCCTACAAATATGGTTAGGGAAGGGTTTAACCCTATAGTCATAACTAAGGCTCGAACTCATAGTGGCATACTTCTTTCCTTTCGACTCAGGGCATCAGCCACCACGTTCGCTTTTCCTGGATGATATCGAATCTCACAGTCGTTGTCGTCTCAACTAATATGAACCAACGTCAGTTGTCTCATATTCAGCTCTTCTGATCGAGATTGTGTTGCAAAGTCTTTGTGATCAGTGAACACAACTGTATACTTGTACAGTACAGGTAGTGTATCTACATCTTCTTATGGGAACACCACTACTGCACAAGCTCTAGATATGTGTTGGTTATAGTTCTCGTGAACCTTGAGTTGGCGGGATGTTGATAGGCTATGACCTTCTCACAAGGTCATCAAAACCGCAACCCAAACCAACCTTATGTGAGGCATCACAATATACTACGAATTTCTCACTTTTCCTTCCGGTAAAGCCAAAATCGGTGCACTATACAATTTCTGCTTCAACAACTGAAATTCAGCTTCTGCCTTTTCACCCCAATCAAACTTCACACTTTTCTGAGTTAGTTTCTTCATAGTCTAGCGATTTTTTGAAAAACCTCTCGATTAAATCGTTGGTACGGAACCAGCCAAAAACTAAAAATTGATGGATCTCGGTTTGTGTATTTGGGTGACGCCCATCTTGATTGACTCCAATCTTTGCTGGGATCAAAGTGAATGCCTTCACTATCAATAACCGTGACACAAGTAATTATTTTTTTTTTTTTTTTTTTTTTTTCTTTTTTTTTTTTTTTTTTTTTTTTTTTTTTTTTTTTATTTTTTTTTTTTTTTTTTTTTTTTTTTCTTTTTTTTTTTTTTTTTTTTTTTTTTTTTTTGTTTTTTTTTTTTTTTTTTTTTTTTTTTTTTTTACCTTCGACAGCCAAAACTCACATTTTGAGAACTTGGCGTACAATTCCTCCTCCTTCAATAACTTCAAAATCAACTTAAGGTGTCCTTCGTGCTCCTTTCTGCTCTTGGATTAGATCAAAATATCATCGATAAACACAATCACGAATCTACTTGGGACTACGCTTTTGTACTCTGATAAATATGAAATGGAATGGTTGTTTGTTTTGAACGTCTCTTTGAGTCGTTCTTTATCTCTTATGACTATTGTACTATTATTTAACACCCAAATGGTTCCGCTGCGTGTAAATTTGGGGGTGTTAAAAGAAGTGGCCGCTATGAGGCCACCTATGAACAAAAGGGGCTGCCAGAGGGGTACCGATGAGGCGGAGGCAAATGCACCGCCTAAGGTGTTAAGGAAGGATCATGCTACCCCCCATCCTGCACAGAGTACCCATGGGGGGAAATCCCTAGCTGTAATGGGTTTAAAAGCGGGCTCTACCCTCATACCTGTTGCTCAAGAGACTTTTGCTGGTGCGAAGAGCGTAAGTGACCCAGATCCATTATCGTATGCGAGGCCGCCACCGCATTCCGAGCAAGACGTTGCCTAGTAAGTGATCTAGTTCTAACATGTTCCTTGTTATATTCTGTTTTGGAAAGTAGTACTAATAAAATCATATGTGTCTCATAATGTGGATGCAGATCTTCCAAGGGAACGGCTACCGATATCCTTCCCCAATATGTTGCTACCACGGAGGTTAATGTCCAGCTTTCTGTAGGGAGTCCAAATTCGGGGAAATCGACCTCTGTCCCATCCGTGGATGGGTCGCCAGGTGGTATCTATCAACCTGGGTGGGGCGTGACAAACAACTGCCTCCTGGACACCCCCGAGGCGTGCCAAGACATGGTAGATTATACAGTGCCGCCGAGATACTTCTTTGAGCTTTGCCATTTGCCTAATACTAAATTCCTAGGCCAGTATAACATGAACCTAGCGTGGCAGGTGGCGATGGGTTCTCAACTCATGCTAAGATTCGAACAAGAAGTCAAGTTATTGAAGGAAGCCAGAGCCAAGATAGCCAGATGAGATCAGAGGATCCAAGTAAGGGAGGAAGAGATAAAGAAACTTGATGAAGAAATTAAATCCCTCAGGACCGTGGAAACGGAAGTGCACGGCCTCCGTAACCGGGCCCAAAACTTGGAGACTCTGCTTGAGGCTGAGGTAGATATGAAGAAGGTTGCTGAGGCCAAGAATGCTAATTTAGATAAGGAACTGGAAAGCCTCCGCGCCCAGTTTTCTGACCTCCAAGTTAATAACAATCAGATGTCCTAGCAGGTATCCAACCTTTAAGCATATGTCACAGGTGAGGAAAGGATAAAAGCTGCATTTGAAGAGTTTAAAAAGTATGAAGATGACAAGGTTGAACAGCGTTGTGCGGAAATGGATGCAAGATTAGATGCGCTGAGCATAGATTTTGATGAGGAGTTGTACCCTCATATGCTGACGGCGATCGTAGGTCGCCGATGGGTTATCGGGCACGGTCTACGCCTAGCTGTCATGAAGTGTGCTGAATCTACAGAACTGAGGCAAGTTTTTGCTGATGTCGTGTTCGCTGGGATAGTTAAAGGTATGAGTGAGGGACTCAAACATAGGGTAGAGCACGGAGAGGCGAAGTTAGACTTAGCGGCTATTAAGGCTTACGACCTTGAGGCTGATGCTAAATATGTCGCGGCTTTTCAGGCTCTGAAGGATTTGAAATTCCCGCTAGTCGATCAACTGAAGAAGTTGAAGGATGCCCCCATAGACTTGATTATAGCATCCCTACATTTAGAGGGTGATTCGGGATAAGACGCTCCTTAGTGGATTCGTGAGCTTCACCCCAATTCTGCCCAACTAAAGATCCCTGTGTACCCTGAGGTACGCGACCTTAAAGATCCATGGTCCATCAAGGAGGAGATACTATTAGAGGATGCCATCGTGGCTAACATAAGCCGTGCCGAGAAGAAGAAGAAGTATCAGGTGGTGTGACGTACCCATGGGGTCGGTTCTGCCCACTACGCCAAGTCTGACGGCATCCCAATATTGATGCCTACCGTTGCTCCTCAAGGTCTTGCCATCCTGCTGGCGGATGCTGCTACATAGACAGATATCTGAAGATGAGGCATCTCTGAGGCTCCTTAGATCCAAGTCCTTACCGCCTATGTATAATTTGGATTGGCCATAGTACCGTCTGTGGTACTTAGACAACATTTTTGTTTGTAACATGTACACGAATATCTATGGTTAACAATGTTTGTAATTTATCATCTCCGAATATATTTTATTTGTAATCGCACTTGTAGTGTCTTATATGCTCCGTGGGAGTCTTTTCTTATATACCTAACATCTTAGGTACATGTGGAATCAGGATGCAGAATCCATGCCCATTGGGGTTGCAACCCGCTTACACGGAAAGCAATTATTAGGGTGCTTGACCTGTGGATATCCAAAGATATCCACCATATTGTGTATGCATGCATAGAATGACAAGTAAATTATATGAAAGAAAAGAAAGATTCACTTAGAAAAATTTTCATATATATAAAAGAAAGTCGCGGAGTTAGCTAGACCCTGCGGAATTTTATTCATAACTTAAAAACAAAGAGTAGAATAAGAATACATGGATTACTTTATTAAGGGCCCTAATCAAGACACAAACTTATCCATGCCGTAGCTTAAAGATAATATTTCTTGAGATTGGCGATGTTCCATGTCCGCGGAAGGACTGCGCCGTCAGTGGACCTTAGCTTGTACGCTCTATCTCCGAGTACTTCCGTGACCTCATAAGGTCCTTCCCACTTTGGGCCAAGATTTCCCCCATCCATAGCATGACTTGCCTCGTTACTACGATAAACAAAGTCTACGGGTCTTAAAGTAACACTACGGACCCTATCGTTGTAATACTTTGCCATTTTCAATTTGGCCTTGGCTTCATGAATTGCTGCGCATTCACGCCGTTCTTCCAGTAAGTCCAAATTTAGTCATAGCTCTGCATCATTATGTACGGCGTCTACTACCGCGGTGCGATACGTTGGCATTCCGATTTCTGCGGGTATGACAACTTCTGTTCCATAGGTCAAGGAAAAGGGGTATCACCATGGCTTGACTTAATCATCGTACGATGGCCCAAAGGACATGGGGAAGTTTTTTTATCCAATTATTGTTTCCCTCGCCTAGGCAGGCCTTGATTCCTTCACCCAAGCTCCGGTTTGCTCTTTCCACGAGTCCATTGGACTGCGGATGTTTCACTGAGGCAAAGCGTTGTGTGATATTTAGCTTTTTACACCAATCCTTAAACGGATTATCGCTGAATTGTTTACCATTGTCCGAAACTATTTATCCTGGGAGACCGAAGCGGCATACTATGTTGTCCCACACGAACTTCTTCACCTGATTTCCGGTGATTGTCACCACGGATTTCGCCTCTATCCACTTCGTGAAATAGTCCATAGCGACTATTAAAAACTTGACCTTTCCTGGTTCCTCTAAGAAAGGACCAACTATGTCAATTCCCCACTTGTAGAACGGCCATGGAGCCGTGATGGGGGTTAGCGGTTGTTGGGGGTTTCTTGGCACGGGACGATGTATTTGACAGTCGTTACATGTGTGTATCATATCTCGTGCGTCCCGATGCATGGTTGTCCAATAATATCCCAATCGTATTGCTTTGGCCACCACAGACCGTGGGCCTGCGTGCATACTGCATGACCCCTCATGAATTTTTTAGATCACATAATTCGCTTGAAGTGGTCTAACACACCTTAGCCACGGCTTTAGGAATGACTGCCTGTAAAGAACTCCTTCTAACAATTCGTACTGTCTAGCCTTGATACGGAGTTTGCTTGCCTCCTTTCTATTATAGGGAAGGGTCCCATCTTTTAAGTATTTAATTATTGGTGTCATCCATGTTGGTCCTTCTTCTTCTACTACTGTCGCTACTTCCTCCTCTTGTATGGATTTCTCTTTAAGTACTTCGACCAAGACCTGTTTTGATAAGTGTGCAAAGCTGGTTGACGCGATTTTGCTCAGGGCATCAGCTTTCTTGTTTTTACTTCTTGGGACTTGGCTTATGGAAAAGTTAGCGAAGCCGCTGATCAGGATTTTGGCCTTCTCAAAGTACTCGACCATATTTTCTTCTTTGGCGACGTATGTCCCTAGGACTTGGTTTGCCACCAATATAGAATCTACACTCACGTTCACATTGCGCACCACTATTTGCGCTGATATCCGAAGGCCAGCTATTAGTGCCTCATACTCTGCCTCGTTGTTAGAAGCAGTGAACTGGAACCTTAGCGCGTAGTTAAACTCTGTCCCCCCAGGCTTGTAAATATTAAGCCGGCGCCTGACCCATCTATACATGATGATCCGTCCGTGAATAATGTCCACGGCTCTTGTGGGATTTCGACCACTGACTTATCTGGTGGTGCTTCGTCCGACTTCTTGACAAGGAAATCCGCTAGGATCTATCCTTTCACGGATGTCCTTGGTTGATACGTGATATTGTGTTCTCCCAGCATAACGCTCTATTTTTGTAATCGCCCAGCCACATCGGGGCGGGATATTATTTGTTTGATGTGTTGGTCGGTGATAACTGCAATAGGGTGCACTTGGAAATATCTTCGTAGCCTCTTAGCTGCGAAAGCAGGTGCTAGGACTAGCTTTTCCATTGGGGTATAGTTTAGTTCAGGGCCATGCAATGCGCGGCTTACGAAATAGACCGGCGTCTGAACCGTGCCCCTTTTAGTCATCAAGACCGCACTAATAGCTCTGTGGGATGCGAACATGTATACAATCAGTTCCTCCTTTGGTTTGGGTGCTACCAGCAGGGGTAGCTCCGACAAGTGTTGCTTTAGCTGCTTGAAGGCTTGTTTCGCTTCTGATGTCCAATGGAAGTCACTATTTTTAATGTACTTCTTCAAAGTTTTAAATAGCGGCAGGGATTTTTCCGCGGACTTGGAGAGGAATCTATTCAGACTAGCCAACTTTCCATTGAGGCTCTGGACCTCTTTGATTGTCCGTAGGGATGGGAGTTGTAACACAGCTTCTGTTTTATCTGGGCACGGTTTTATCTCTTCCGGGATAATCATGTACCCCAAGAACATTCCTTCCACTGCCCAAACGTACATTTGTTGGGATTGAGCTTCATGTTGATTCTTCGTAACGTACAGAACGTTTCCTCGATGTCCCTTAGCATCTCTGCTTCTGTGTATCTCTTAATAACCAATTCGTCGACGTACACTTCTATGTTCCGACCAATTTGACTGTCAAAAGCTTTGTCCACCAGCCGCTGGTATGTGGCGCCAGCGTTTTTGAGGCCGAAGGGCATTTTGGTATAACAATATACCCCTTGGCTGGTGTAGAAAGCTGTTTTCTCTTCATCTGACTCTGCCATCTGTATCTGGTGATAGCCTTTGTAAGCGTCCAAGAAACACTTAAAGGGGTAGCCGCAGAGAGATTCGACTTTCTAGTCAATTTCAAGAAGGGGGTAACAATCCTGCGGACAGGCCTTGTTTAGGTCCGTGAAATCCACGCACATCCTCCAGCTACCGTCATGCTTTTTTTACCATGACTAGATTGGACAACCAGTTGTGATAATAAACTTCTCTTATGATCCCCGCCTCTACTAGTTTTTGTACCTCCGCTTGGATGGCTTTGGTACTTTCCGAGGCCTGGCCCATTTTTTTCTGTCGAACAGGTGAATATCCTTCCCGAATATTGAGCCGATGTTCAGCTATTGATTGCGGTACTCCTGTCATGTCTGACGGCTGCCATGCGAATATATCCAAGTTTTCCTTTAGGAGTGAGCATAGTTCCGTCTGTCCTTTCGCGGATAGCGTCCCTCTGATTGCCACTTCTTGATCCGGGAAATTCAGATGTAGGGCTATTTTAAAATTTTCATAACGGACTTCAGCCTCTTTGAGTATCTCCTTGAATGATGTGGTCACTATGGCGCACTCAGCGGGTATCAAGATAGTGCTACAGATAGTGACTATTCCTCCATCGACCGGGAACTTAAGCATTCCGTGGGCTGTGGATGGTACCACCTGTATTTCTCTTATTCTAGGTCTTCCAATGATACTGTTGTACGGTGATAGTGACCTCACGATCATGAAATTCATTCATGCTTTTGTAGCATGATCTGCATCTCCTATTGTTACCAAGAGCCTAAGTTGTCCCAGCGGCCATATAGTTTCTCCACTAAAACTGGTTAACGACGTCATTGCCGGGACCATTTGGCTCTTGATTTCCGGTCGGAGCCGGTTGAAGCAGTGTTCGTAGAGCACTTCCGTTGAGGAACCCCCATCTACATACAGCGGTGGATCATCTGACCGCTAATTTCCGCTTCTATAATAAGCGGACCTTCTGTCCCCTTACTGGTAGTCAGTGATGGGAACGTAATTTCGCTGACACGGGCAAAGCTTTTAGTCACTTTTTGCCTTGTCGTTCTATGCTACGGTTGTACCATATAGATTACCAGGGACTTGTCTTTGGCCAGGGTTTCCTTCTTTCCAACCTTCGTTTGATCTTGACTTTGTTTAATTTCTTTAATCAAATGCGAGAGTTTTCCTGCTCGCACCAACTCTTCAATCTGCTTTTTTAACTGCATACATTCGTCCGTGCTGTGTCCTTTATCATTGTGGAAGTCGCAAAACTTGTTACTGTTTCTCTTCTCCACCGGGGTTACCATGGGTGGTGGTGGTTTGAATTTTCCTACCTCGGCCGCGAGGATTTATTTGGGTGTTCTGATAAGGGAGGTAAACCTGCTAGACCCCCGTCCTTCCCTTGACTGACCTCAGAAATCAGTTTTCCGCTCGGAAGCATGCCGTTTGGGCTGATCCTATGGTTTCCATGGTGCGTGACCTTTCTTTTTAGAAGTGGCGGCGGTTTCTCCTTGTATAAAGGCAATAGTGACTGGCATCATTTCTTCTATGGTCTTTGGAACGTGTTCGTTGAGGCGCTTTGTCAACTCAGGGTTGTTAACCCCATGCATGAATCCGGAGATTCACATACACTCTAGGGCTCCCTTTATGCGCTCAGTCTCAACTTTGAACCGCTCCATGAAATCCTCGATGGTCTCTCCATCCTTCTGCTTGATATTGTGGATTTCTACTAGATCTTTTATGTACTTCTTTTGTTGCATGAAATATGCTAAGAAGGCTGCTTTGAGGTCCTTGTATCCGTCTATGCTTTTCGGAGGGAGCTCATCGAACTACACTCTCACGGTCCCTATTAAGGTAGAATTGAACATATGACACCACGTAGGCATTGCCCAGCGTTCCACCTGTGCTGCGGCTTGATATTTTTTTACGTGATCCTCTGGGTCCCCAGTTCCGTCATAGGTTTTCACGTTATTAGGCATTCGTGTTTTTAGCAAATTCGAGGTGTGAATGGATCCACTTCTTCGCATGACTAGGGCACTGCTAAATCGTTTTCATCTGTAGGCTTGTGCCTTTTTGACTTTGACTTCCAGTGTCCTCCATCGCTGGTGCCGCTCTCTAATACCCGAGATAATGAGGATTCACTTTCCCTTCCTCTTTTCATGATACGAGAGCAACCCCTGTCGCGAGAGTGATGCCCGTGTCCGGCCCTTGTCCTGTAGGAGGATCATGTATTACCATATGATTCTTCGATGCCACGGAAGTGGTTTCTACTTAGAGGACGATCCCTGCTGAGAGAAGAGTCTCGTCTGTGAGGGCGACCTCTATTGTGAGAATGATCCCTAGAGCTTGTCCTGTCCAGCTTGGACTTAGTTGTGCTTGGCGAGTAAGTGTCGCTAAGTCGATCAAACGCCCTCTGCCTCCGATGACCTAGCCGGCCAAACACGTTTCCATCATTGTCTTCTAAGCGATCCCTCACTGTTAACATAAATTCACCCTTAGAACAACCAATCCGGAGGTATGGTAAAATGGAAGAGAAATTTATCCATGTTTATTAGAGAGAAAAGGATAAGATATAAAGTAGTATGTGTGGTAGAGAGAAAACACACACACTTCATCTTTACAAAAAGTGAGCTTCTACCCCTCCATGGAAGTATGGAGGGAGTATTTATAGTCCCGATATCGACTAGCTTAACTAACCCGACCCGACTATAAATGATAAATGTAATTCCGGACTAGTCACCATATTTTAGGGCTAACACTCACCTTGAGCCTTCCTGGCGGGTTACGGTACCTTGCGGACAAGGTCCCAGCACTTGAGTTTTGAGAGCCCTCTCTCATTCTTCTGAGAGTAATTCCTAGTGTTGTGTCCTACGGATGGCGCCAACTTGTTGATACAAAAGTTAGGTCGGGTCTTGTTTAGCCCGAATAGGCAGCTATTCGGGTATGTAGTGCCTCATTCTTGTATCAAGTGAACTTGTTTGAAGGACCCTGCACAAGGAATAACAAACACCGTTAATCTTATCGTGGGAGCGGATCCCACGATTGGACTCCGGCGTGAGAGTAAGTATATAGTTTTTGGGAGTAATTGAATGTAATTAGGGTTTCAGTTTGCAAGATACATGTATTGATCACAATTGTGTTCCTTTTATAGGCTAGATAACCCTTAGGGTTTCCATAACTTTTGGCCCAAGATACGTCCGACATATCAGGGATTCGGAATTATCCTAACCTATTTAAATAAGCTGAGTATATCTCTTATTTAGTTAGGTTATCCTTTCCTAAAAATAGCTCGGAAAGATACCACGGCTACGGACCACGTGCTGGCAGCCGCGACAGGCAGGTCCAAGCGGCCGTGACAGCGATGTGTGGGCCGAAAGCCCATCATTAGCTACCGAGCCCATAATAGTATGGGTCGAGCCGGGCCATACTATACGTCATCATAATCCTTGACCAAGAATCAATAAAATCGCACATCACTAACCAAACAATTTCCGTCACCCTCGACTGGGATATTAGCAAATTCAAAAAAATTCAGCCTGATAACAAAATAAACATTGGTGTCAAAACAAACAAGAATACAACACAATTATATACAAGGCAAGTATCAGAGGACTAAAAATTGCTACCATAACCTAGAAAATTAATAGCTACGAGTTACAAGTGTGTTCAGAATGTGATTGTCCATTTTGCATTAAGCTATTATTTTATATTATACCTGCACGACCATTCAGGATATAACAAAAGCCCGAATTACATTGACCTATTTTTTACCTGTCCTTTAGTCTTTTGGCATATGCATGTTCTTTATTGATAATAGTAGGTTGAACAATAACAAAAACACACAAAAAATCAATTGGGTAAATAACGGTTAGTGATAAGTAACTTTTCAAGACAACAAAACAAAATATTTTACAAGTTAAAAGAATTAATCTCGCAAGAATATTAAGCAACTTGTCCACGGTTAGTTTTTAAAGGTCACTTTCTTAAGATATGAGAAGAAATTTAAAATCCCAATGTTTAACCTTTGTTCTTTCTCAATTGGAGTTTTCTAACAGACTCCTTTTCTAGGTTGATGTTGGTCCGTGTCTTTATGTAAGTTATATTCTCACATTTACCTTACGTTTTTTAATTGCAGAAAAGATACCAAAGTGGTTTCCACATCCAGCTAATAGTTTAAAATTATTGAATTTCGGTAATTTAAAAGTTTTGGAGATTAGGATCAACTTCAAGGTGCTCTTCGTATGCTTTGAAACTCGCAAAATCTAAAGACTTCATAATAATAATGAGCATAGGGTAAATGTTATATTTGGAGATTTGGTAACTTTTAGTCCTTTTTTTTAATATGATACTAGAGTTGGATTTAAGCCATTGTTTCATTTTGTGTCTTTCCATGAGCCTCGACTCATGAATTCTGATGTGAGGCCAGTTTCAATATTTTTAGAATTCCAAACTGCTTATACCAGACATTGAATCTATTAAAAAGTGTGGAAACAATAAATATAGAAGGATCAAGGCCGGAACTACTTTTTATAAAGCTTCTACTTGCCATTCCCCTTCTCTTGAGAAGTTTACCGTCCAACCAAAAGGAACTTTTGATGGTAATAAAAGGTGTAACATTGCCAAGGATGTTATGAGATTCCCACGAGCCTCACCAAAAGCAGAATTTATCTATTTGGATACGAAGCCATAATCCTGTTAGCATACTTTAATCTACGTACTGATGTCCTACTTACCTTCTTTCTTTTTGTTAGTATTTACCTAGTTTTATATGTTGTGGGGGTAGCACAACGCAAGTAGAACTCTATAAATTCTTAGCAAAATACTACTATTTGCATATCTATTTATCTGAAAGGTATTTTTAAGTTTCCAAAACTCTCTTCTTGGTTGGACGGAAAACTTCTCAAGAGAAGGGGAATGGCCAAGTAGAAGCTTTATAAAAAGTAGTTCTGGCCTTGATCCTTCTCTATTTATTGTTTCCACACTCGTCTCATATAAGCAGTTTGAAATTCCAAAAAATTTGAATTGTCCCCGCATCAGAATTCATGAGTTGAGGCTCTTGGAAAGACACAAAATGAAACAATGGCTTAAATCCAATTCTATTATCATATTACAAAAAGGATTCAAAGTTACCAAATCTCCGGATGTTACATTTACTATCTGCTCATTATTAATATGAAGTCTTTTTAGATTTTGTGAGTTTCGAAGCAGGCAAAGAGCACCTTGAAGTTAATCCTAATCTCCAAATTTTAAATTACCGAAATTCAAGGACTTTAAACTATTAACTGGATGTGGAAACCACTTTGGTATCTTTGCTGCAATTAAAAACTGTAAGGTGAATGTGAGAATATTGTTGATGCATAATTTGGTCGAGCCAGTCCTGACGACTCTCCTGGTGCCGTTCGTCGTCTTCCCCGGGCCCTGAATAGTGTTGCCAACAAAGAAGAACCGGTTAGAAGGGGACCCGAGGCCGGAGCCCCGGGATCCACCCTCCGACGGTCAAGTCAGAATAGTATAAGCATATAGTAAAGAGGTGGTAGAGAATAACCTGTGTAGGTATCTGTAGGTAGGATGATCCTACCCTTGTATATATAGTGTATGGATTAGGGTTACGTGGGATGTGGGCCACCCTTTTATCGGGTCCGGCCTATTGGGTTTGTCTTAGACTATACACCAACAAATATAATTTACATAAAGACACAAACCAACATCAGCCTAGAAAGTACTCTAAGAAAACTCCAATTGAGAAAGAACAAAGGTTAAACATTAGGATTTTGAATTTCGTCTCATATCTTAAGAAAGTGACCTTTAAAAACTGATTGTGGACAAGTTACTTAATATTTTTGCCAGATTAATTCTTTTAACTTGTAAAATATTTTGTTTTGCCTCTCGAAAATCTATTTATCACTAACCGTTATTTACCCAATCAAATTTATGTGTGTTTTTGTTATTGTTCAGCCTACTATTATCAATGAAGAACATCCAGATGCCAAAAGACTGAAGGACAGGTAAAACATAGGTCAATGTAATCGGGCCAATTTTGTTATATCTTGAATGGTCGTGCAGGTACAATATAAAATAATAGCTTAATGCAAAATGGAACAGCACATTCAGAACACACTTGTAACTGATAGCTAGCAATTTTCTAGGTTATGGTAGCAATTTTTAGTCCTATTATACTTGCCTTGTATATAATTGTGTTGTATTCTTGTTTGTTTTGACGCCAATTTTTCTTTTGTTATCAAGCTGAATTTTTTTTGAATTTGCTAATATCCTGGTCGAGGTTGACGGAAATTGTTTGGTTAGTGATGTGCGATTTTACTGACTCTTGGTTAAGGATTAATATTTTATTATTTCTCATTTGACCTTAAATCGTTATCTCTAGGTTCGGGCTTTGTTTGAGAAGGCAACACCATCTGAAGATAATTACAAAAGAGTGAGGGAGTTACTTGTTGAGCAAGCAATACCACAATATTTTTCACATTTTAACATGCATGTATTCTAATTTACAAGTTTTTTGTTTTTTACATTTATCAGTTGCGGTCCAATGAAAATATGTACTTTGATAAAGTGAAGGGGTTCTTGGAGTCACATCCCGGGTATTTTAAGGTATAAACTCAAAATAACATTAGCACGGCTGATTGTTTTCTACATTAAAATTTATGTTTATGTGTTTTTATATTTTAAATTTTTACATGTACCACATAAATACTTGGAAAATGTTAATCGAAATTCTAAGTCTAGTTCTTTCTTCCTATTTACAATTTTTTTTTGCTATGCAACTATAAAGTATGACTTATTATTAATGTTTGATTAGGGGTAACGAAGGAGGTGATCTTGTCACTGTAAAAGAAGTTACCGACCTTGTAAGCAATGAAAACTTTTTGTTTACTTACTGGTTTTTCTAGATTGTATTTTTGCTTATGTGTTTTATATTGTAAACGTTTACATGTACAAAGACTTATGCAGACTTCCTGAACCATTATTCTCAGTAAGTATATGTTTTTCCCTTACTTAGCAATTAGCATCCTATTTTGCTATTTAAACTACGAACTAATACTTAATTTTTTTTATTAGGGATACGGTAACAAGTCCTCGTCATTGAACAAGTAGCTGTTGTAAGGATTGAGAGCGGTGTTTTCTTATTTGATTTATTGCTAACTGATAACAGTTAGGGCTGAGCAAAGTGACCCGAAAACTGACACTTAGTCGGTTCGAACTACGTAAACTGAACCGAACCGAGCCGAACCGACCTTATTCGGTTTGGTTTCGGTTTACATACGGTTCACTCGGTTTGCAAAATTCCTTAAGTCGGTTTCGGTTTCGGTTCGGTTTTTTTCGGTTCGGGTCGGTTCCGACCCGATGCTCAACAGTCGATTAACTTCACTTGTGTATAACATTGCTTTTTTTTCAGTTCAAGGCCAAGATTGTGTCTATATCCTCTCAGGAAAACTTTGCTATTGACGAGTTTATTCTTCACGGTCTTGTAGATTCTGAAAAAAAGGTAACTTAATTAAGATCAATTATCTTCACACATCTCTTCTTTATTTACATTCATTAAAGCTGTTGTTGAATTTTCACAACATTTTATTTTTCTTATATCGCCAGTTATGTACTTGGCACTATGGGATGGAGTTATTTTTTCTATACCGATAATGGAAAACCTTTTTTTTAGAACGGTAATTTTTTCACAACTATCTCACAATACATTTCACACATGCATCCAGCGAGGCTTGAACCCACAACCTCTAGGTTGGTGGGGAACTCACATATCAAAGGATACCCTTGGTGCCAACTGAGCTACCCATTTACGTCATTAGTCCAACTCACGAATGTTGTTAACTCTTTAACGGGCCGAGGGATGCACAAACTACCTACTAAATGGTATCAAAAACTATTTCACTACGATAAACATGTATATTCACTTCATATTAATATATATGGTCGAAGCACACAACGATTAGTTAGACACCGTATTAGATTTATATGCTAATTCTAACAAGGGGTGGCAAATGGGTCAAGTGGTTTCATATCATGCTATTTGGGTCTGCCAATCAGAGAGAATATGAGACGAGTCGGCGCTTCGAATCCCGTGATTGACAAATTTAAGAGACGTCTAACTGAGTGGAAAGCAAAAACGAGGTCCTTTGGGGGGGCATTTAACATTGGTTAAATCGGTTCTTGGTAGCTTACCATTGTATTACTTTTCTATGTTTCGTGTGCCTTCGAGTGTGATAAAACAACTTGAGCGTATTCGCAAAGGGGTTTTGGTGAGGGGAAAAATTGGCATGGGTTAAATGGGATGTGTTGCTAGCCTCATATGGGGTGGGTGGGTTAAACATTGGGTCACTTTGGGCAAAAAATTAGGCACTATTAGGAAAATGATGGTGGAGGTTTAAAAAAGAAGAGGGGGCGTTGTGGGTTAGGGTTATTAAAAGCATTCATGGTGTTAGTGGCGGGTTAGGTGACGTTAGGGGCGTTGAGAGGGTCGTGAAGGGTGGGGGTGTGTGGCGTGAAATTATTAGAATAGGTGAGGAGTTAGAGGGGTTGGGTATAGACTTTACTTCGTCATTGGAAGGTGTAGTGGGGAATGGAAGAGAAGTAGGGTTTTGGATAGATAGATGGGTTGGTCGAGAGAGATTATGTGATAGATTTTCTAGGTTATATCATCTAGATAGTAGAAAGGAGGGTAGGGTGGCGGATAAAGGGAAATGGGTAAACGGAGAGTGGCAATGGGAACGGGAGTGGGTTAGAGAGCTTAGAGGGAGGGCGTGTAGGGATTTTAATGATCTAACAAATTTATTGCAAAATGTTGTGATTGATATGGATTGTAGGGATCGATGGAAATGGACACTTCAAGAAAATGGTGTATTCACCGTTAAAGAGTTATCAAGAATGGTGGAGGAAAAAACGTTAAGGATCGAGAGCGGTTGTCAAGAAACGATATGGAACAAGTTGGTGCCTAAGAAGGTAATCTGCTTGTGTGAGAGAGCATTAAAAAGGTAGTAGTATACAATGTTCGAGATTAAAAGAAGAGGTATTGACTTGGATTTAAAATTATGTCCGTCTTGTGATAGTGTGGTGGAAACATGCGTTCATAGCTTGGTATTGTGTAATTTTGCTATGAGTGTGTGGGAAAAGATTTTTAATTGGTGGAAAGTTAGGAATGTTAATGCATTCTTCATTGGCGATATATTTTCGTCTAACAGAAATGTCGATGTTCTTAGCTATTCATTTCATCTTTGACAAGCAGTTATATAGACTTCCGGATACTAAATTTTGAAAGTGAGGAATGAACGTGTGTTTAAGAATAAGGTTTCAAGCCATGATAACAAAGATAGTTTTAGATATCAACTTAAGAGTTTCGTGTGGATTACGAGTAAGTCCGAGAAATATTTCTGGATAGAATGGCAGCATTGGATCAGTGTCCGATCTAATACAGTAAATTTGTTCATAATATAGCCGAAAGTGTTTCGAGTAAGGCGACCTTGTTTGGATTCTGTTTGGAGGCCTTTATGACTCTATAGTGGGACTCTCAGCACGTGGAATGCTGTATCAATTTTAAGGTTTCAGAGTGTTTGGGGTTTGCAGTGAGGTCAGGTAGTTTCTGCAAGTGTCAAGTGGATGTGTCCAGCCATTTGCAGATGCTACTTTGTCTTTGCTGCACTTTTCATTAAGTTGCCTCAAATACCATATGTTTTCCAAGTGATGTGGTCCAAGTGTGCGATGGAATAGTTATTTCATTTGGTTCTGTTTAGGCAGTGCTTCGGACAAGTCATTTGGTTGTTTTCTTTTGTGACAATATTGACATGTATGTCATATTTGGGGCCCATTATGTCAGTTTTGTCATCACAAACTTGAGTCACATGGTTTGTACCCTTAGTCAATTTGAGATAGAGTGCTCCAAGTGGTAGGTTCTTAGTTCCCTTTTCTTTGTTTTGCAATTGTATTTTGTTTAGGGTCTCATTCTCTCTTAATCATCTTGTTAATAGAGTGGGGCGCCTTGTATTGTATCGTTGTCTTTTTGGTAGTTCTTAATAAATGTTACCGTTCAAAAAATATATATATATATCGTGTAATCAATATTGTTTCGTTGTTTGAACCTTTTTTGATATTAGTTAATTTCCAAATGCATTCAAACTGATAACCGTATTACCATGTTGTTTTGCTTTTGCCCCAAATCGTTGTTATGAGCCATTGATTAGATTTGATCAAAAAAAATCAACAAACAATATCAATAGGTCTGCCTATATATACTCGGAAAATATCCACTCACTATCACTACATAGGGCCGTCGTTTTTGAGGGTGTGCGTGGTAGGCGACCACACGGGTCCTTCAAAATTTTAGGAGATTTAAAATTGTCCTTGTTAACAATTATATGCATGTGTACACTAGAAAAAAATGTTTAAATGAGAAAATATCTTATTTAGTAACATGTTAAACATTTAGATAACTAGTTTGCATTATATCTAATAAACTGTGACACTTTATATATAACATTTCTTTTCGAAATGCCTCATATGTAATTTCGCCCGGGACCCTCAAAATTTTAAAAACGACCCATTCACTAGACACTCATTCCTTCGTTCAAACTTTTATTGAGGTACCTAAAACAAAAATCATCAAACAATGGAGAGACCAGCTCACCCCGAAAAGAAGACATACACTTATTTGAAGACTTGTCAATTCTATAAAGGGAGGTGATTTGTACACACGGTTTTTTTGCCATACACCACTAATGTACATCCGGGTGATGCACACAGTACAATACCCTGATGCATGATTAGTGGTGGATGTCCAGAAAACTGTCTACAAATCATATCTCTTCTATAAAACATATAGATGCCATTCTGATAAAATGTGAAACCATGAATAAAATTGTCTGGTAAGTTAAGGGCATGATTATTTGTCTGTCCAACTATTTATTTGTTTTTGCTTTTTGTACTTTATCCTCGATTATCGTGTAATCATAGCTTGTTCTAACTCTTAGCTATGTTTTTTTAGTATAATAAGCGTTTAATATAACAACAACAATAATAAAAGTTATTTTGAAAGTTTAAAATGTATGAGGTTTTTTTTAACGACAATTTTTAATTAAAAAATTAGCAAGAAACTAGATAATACAAACACCAAAAAAGAAAATACGCCTACAAACCAACCTAAAACTTACTCAAACACTCCCTCATGAATGACTGAAGAACCAATAAACTACAAATATACCATACCTAAAATAATACTACTAGACTACCTAAAATCACCTTAAAGATACGAATCCACAAACAAATAAATTACAACGCCGTTTGGCGAAGCAACTTGAGTGCTTTTGACGATCTTAGTCCCGGAGAAGCGTTTTTAAATTCTCTGATGGCTTTTTCACGATTCTTTATTTGAACTAACCTAAAAAGATCCATAGTCCTCATCTTTTTTTGTTCGTCTTAGCTTTTATTGTTGATTGATGCATATGACCTATAGAAGTTTGATCACTTTGCTTGGAGGTTATTATTTGAATTGGACTTGTATACTTTCCATAAACAAGCCCATCACAAATCTCTTTACTTGATAAGTTTGGATCCAGCCCACGAACAAAAGCCACAATCCTCTTTAGGTCCTTGGTAGTAGGCCTAGGTTTAGACACCTCAACTTTGTTGTCTGCACTTGAAGGCGACGTGACCTTTTCTGTACAACCTCCTTTTTTGTCATCACTCTTCTTCACATTGTCAGATTCACTGCAACCTTTACTTTCAAAATTCAAATTTTCAATTTCAAAAACTTGAGCGGGAAAACAAGATACATGAACTGCTTCGGTTTTCTCGCACCCACTGCATGTCGGAATTACATCGGCGCTTCCTTTTTGGTGGTTTCAGAATATGTTCCAATTGACTTGTTGTCGAGATTGCTTCCTTTTTTGATTTCATCACCTTCTACACTATCTTCAGAACCGAATATGGCAAAGCCCGATCTTTCTTCTTCGTTGTTACGAGAGTTGTTAAATTCTAACGAAAATCTTGAACCACCCAGAAATTTTACTTTACAATCTGTATTATTGAACGATGACCATATCGATTGTAGTTCTAAAGGTGAATGAATAACGAAAGACTTACCATAAAATGTATGAGGTTAAATATTATAAAAATCAAGATTTTATAAAATTAAGTTTTAAGATCAATCCGTTTTAAAAGTTTTGTGCTTGACGGTAAATTGTATTAACGAAGTATACAAAATCTTGATTATTTTTATGAAAATTAATTTGAGAACTTTGAGCAAAATTTGTTTAAGATTTAACTTTTTTTTACAACTGTCTCAATTTTGTAACGTGGTAAATCAAGCTGTTTTAATATTTCAATTTGATTTTATTCAAAGTAATCAATTTATACTTTTGTGAACACAATCATAAGCGAGTCTTTACATGAAAGCTTTAGTCACTAAGCAGGTTTACCCATTCATTGACAAGAGTTTACTTTTGAATAACTTCATAATAAAACTTTGATTGAGCTAATATATGTCTAACATGAAACGAATGTGAACTACAATTGAGACATTTGAAATAAAAGCTTGAAGATAGATACTCCTCATTTTGGTATTGTCTCATATTGGTTGGAGAACAAACATTAAAGTAGTTTATAAGTAAAACCTTAGCTCTCCAAAAAAATATATGAGTAGGTGGTGTTGAAGCTTCAACATTTTCTCTCACTTTTTATTTTTCAAATCTTTATGTTTTTTTATAATTAAGTTATTTTACTTTTTTATAACTTTTTATTTTTTAAATTTTTATGTTTTTTTATAATTAAACTAGATTCAAGGCCCGCCCTATGGGTGGCTAGATTTAAGTTTTTTCTTACAAAATAAGATGTAATGCAACACTATTTTTAATATAAGAAGACATAAGATACATAATGTTTAAAGGAAGAACATCACCTTGAATTTATTGTTATAAAAAAACAATAAACTAAATAGTCAAAAACTTATAGTCGATGAAGTAATTCTTTATACACAACATTTGTTGTGTGATTGCAATAGTTTCCATCTTGATCGCAACATAACAGCTTTAGTCCCTTCTTGCTCTTTACTCTTGATACCGCTACATAAAGTTGTCCGTGTGAAAAAACGAGCAGTTCCAAGTATAGACCAACCTTAGACAACGTTTGACCTTGACTTTTATTAATTGTCATGGCAAAACAGACAACTATCGAGTATTGTCTACGGTTAAGCTGAAAAGGCATCTTCTTATCAGATGGACTAATATTCATGCGAGGGATAGCGACAACTGTCCCTACTTTACCGCCGGATATGATCTTTGCTTCAATGTTAGTGACCCTCATTCTCACAATTTGTAACCTCGTACAATTACAAAGGCCACCTCTCCGGTCTATGTTTCGCAAACACATAACAGGAGCACCAATCTTCAAAACTAACTTATGATTTGGAATACCTGACATTCTTATTGTGTTTATCTGTGGTATACATAGATTCATCGTAGTTAAAATCTATGTCTACATCCGACATAGAATCTGAACTATAACAAACCTTCTCCCTACTAGGTAATTTGGACATCATTCGTTCATTCACTTTGTCCACCTGTTCGTGTGTGGGTGCAAGAATAGCTCTGTCTTAGAAATATGTCGGATCCCACAATTTTTCTTCCCAATTATCATAAGTTTCTTTGATCACAGATTCAACATGATCATCCAAATTAGGTATTAACATTTCTTCAGGGAATTCCACCTCAGCATGGCCATCATTTTTACCACCAGCTTTACCTTCGCCAATATTCAAAATCAACTCAGCAAATTCATTTATTTCTTCTGCGTCATTTGGATTACAACCAACACGAAGCCTCATGTTTTGTGTAAGCTTAAGGACTGTGCAATGCTTCCATAAATAAGACATGTTAAGCGAAGCGTGTACAACTTCTTGCCTACTGCCATTTGGAATGACAGGAAGTATTTGATGAAAATATCCACCAAAGACAACCACTTTACCACCGAATACGTTATCCGAAGATTGTGATGAATTAACAAAACATATGTCTCTTAATGTTCTGTCAAAAGCTTCACATGTAAGCTTATTAATCATAGGAGCCTCGTCCCATATTATTAACTTTGTCTCCCTTATCAACTCAGCAAGGTCGCTACGGTACTAATTGAACACATAGAATCCTCAAAAAATATTGATAGGTATAGCAAAGCGAGAATGTACGGTTCTTCCACCATCAAGTAAAAGGGAAGCAATACCACTGGATGCTACATTTAAGAATATTTAACCTTTCGACCTTAATGCAGCAGTCAATATCTTGTACAAAAAAGTCTTGCCAGTTCCCCCGTAACCATATACAAAAAACATCCCTCCAGTATTATTGTTGCATGCATCAAGTATAGTCTCATAAATTCCTTTTTGCTCATTAGTCAAACTTCTGTGTAATGCTTCATGTTGGATAATGAGTTCGGGAATTTTATAATCCGATTCATCATATATCAACCTATTGTATCCTTCCATTGTAAACTCAGCATTCGGATAAGGCATGTTGACTATATTTTTGAGACTCTTTGAACAACTAAGTATCTTATCCTCGATACATGTCAAACATATATTGTATCTCTGGATATCAGTTAGTTGAAGATCTGAATAGCAATTTCGGTATATTATTTAGAGTAAAATGAAAATGTTTATATAGGATATGATTTGATATGTATATATTATGAAGAATGAAGAATATAAATGATTTAGTACCTGGATTATTTTGTTTTCTCCTTTCTAATTCTAACACATCTTCTGCTAACAGACGCCATGTTTTTTCCCACACAATCTCAGGCCTGGACATAGTATCAGATAATACTAACATTACGAAATAATTTCGTAAGTAATCTCCCAATCCCCATTGACTTGCTTTGATAATTCCATCTACGTATTCCTTGTCATCATCTAACAATCCACGGGCATAGCATGCATCTTTACATGTAGGATATACTGCGTTATCATACGTCCTAAAATCTTCCCATTCTTGAGCACCTCTGACATGGTTTAGTAGCCTGCGTAGATAAAAAAAGCTCGCCTTAAAAAGGAGGAACGTGATGGATCCTTCCGATGGTTTTACCTATTACAAACAAACATAACTTTGTTACTAATCTTTTTGTGTAAAAATACATAAAAGTGTAATAATACACATTCAAATAAAGTGTTTTTTTGTACATCAGTAGCTAATTTTATTAAAAATATAAACATCAGTAGCTATTATACTTCACATTCTTGTATAAATTTTTTTAAAGAAGAAACATCTTTTTGGAAATCTCGTATGTAATTATAGATTATCTGTTACCTTGCTTCCTTTTTGTCCAAATTTTGTCAGTTTTATTCCAAACATAGTATTCGGGGAACTCCACGTACAACAGTTTCTGCGCCTCAATATCAGTCTTGTTAATTTCTATCCAAGCTAAGAACTTAGAAGTGTTTACCGACTTCTTCTCAAGCTGATAGTCAATGCTTTCAGATGGATCAAACATGACAGATTGCTGGTTCGGAAGGTGAAATGGCAATCTCTCAACTGCAGGAAACCTATGATGTATATCAAACTTGAAGATTCTTCATGCAGCTTCACATGAAGATAAGTAGCGACAGTCATAGTAATCCTTAATCTCATCTGTTTCTTCATATTCCACAGCCGCGGTAACTCTATCTGGACCCTTGTTAATATACTTAAAAAGGTACTTAATAGATCCAAATTGATTACACCACTCTACATTAATGTGAGCTTGGTACCTAATACAAAAAAAACTTAAACTCACATGTCCAAATTCGTGTTTCTAAATTACATTAAAATGATGAGTATGTTTAGTTTTAGTACCTTTTCAATAGCGTAGGGTTGTATGGGACAACATATCCACCATCAAGTTCAGCTCCTTGTTTCATAACAGTTCTACCATTATCACTCCTTTTGTAAATGGCGTAACTGTTGGAAAATGGTATAGCAAATATGAGTTTTTGCTAACTTTGGACAACATTTAATATATGTAGATGTTATATATAATAATAGATGTTTGGGGCTTTGCGTTCTCCTCGAAGAGAGCTTCGCAACGAGCCAAACTATGTCCAAAATGGAGTAGAGATGAATGAGATATCGTGACTCAAAGTGAGGCACGTGGAACACAAATCTGGAACTATCCCACATCGCCCAAAGTGTGAAGTGGGATTGGGTTTATAATGAAACCTTGGTAGTTGCTTGTAAATTCCTTTGTGGGGTTTATGCTCCCACGCCTACGCGCGGGGGGGGGGGTGCAAAAAATGGGTTTCTGGGCCAAGATGGGTTCGGATCCACTGAACTCATGCGAGCCCGCGCGACCTGCGGACACGAATGCAGCTCCGGTGGTTCACCTACGCGCCTATCTTTTTACTGCCAGTTTTGATAAGGTTCCAGAATATTCCAAAGAAGTTATTTGATAAATTCAAAAGGTTGAATAGATCAACTCGGCTAATTTATAGCACCCACCTTGGCTTGATAACGAAGCTAGGGTTTAACTATAAAAGAGAGGCCTCTCATTCAGTTTTTTAGATACAGAAACACAATACTCCAATACCAATGGAGAGAAGCCATCAAAAGTGAAATAGAATCTATTTTACAAAATCGTATGTGGGAGCTCGTGGATTTACCTCCTGGTTGTAAACCACTAGGCTATAAATGGATCTTCAAGAAGAAGATGAAAGCTGATGGCACCATTGACAAATATAAAGCAAGGTTGGTAATGAAAGGATGTAGACAACGTGAAGGCTTAGACTAGTTTGATACTTATTCGCCTGTTACGCGAATAACCTCGATTAGA
>BQNB010020172.1:11750-65827 GCA_026074375.1 Tanacetum coccineum | reverse complement strand
CTATACTAACAGTACTAACTATTACTCTATTAGTACTAACTTGAACTAACAGACTTAACTTTAATACTAACAGTATTAAGTCTGTTTATAATATTTTCCTAACACTTAATGACCTATATGAGTTTTTCAACCAAATTGACCCATTTTAGCCCTTAAACCAAACACCCCTTTAAATTCTGTTTTAGCATTTTTATACTACCAAAGTATGAAATAAGCTTAAATTTGAAATAACAGATATTAAACTAAGCTAATAAAGAACTAATAACCAATAATAACCAGACATTAGCAAACAGAATAAGCAAAACAGATTATTAAGCACAAGAAGGTTAATAAGCAATTTAGAAATAAAAATGGAGTGTACGTCAACCCCTTACTCAAAAACAGGGGTAATATAACCCTATTAAGCTCTAAGGACCTACCCAGCTTATAAATAAGCAATCTAGTAACCCCATAAGCCCTTCCTTAACTGGCTTATCTTCCAAGCATTTGAGTGAATTTTGTTAGTGAAAAGGGACTTAAACACTTTAAACTATAGAAAAGTTTAAAGTGCTTAAGTGAAACAGCTTAAATAAGTAATTAATAGCTTATAAGAGATTATGGGTTACTTTTAAAACAATGAAACATGATTAAAAAAACACAGCATTTAAACATAAAACCTCAACTTTTTCATTAATTCTAAAAAAAACAGTTACAAGGCTTGAATTAAAATTACAATAAGCTAAAAAGTAAACTAAATAAGCTGTAAAACTAGATGCACTAAAGGGCTTACAAAGACCCTATTTATACTAAAACTATGAAGGTTGTCGGAACCCGATCTACACTTTCACTTCATATTTCACAACACGGATCGAACCAAGAAACTAGAAATAAGATAATGGTTTAGAGAGAGAAAGAAGAGAGAGAGTTGAGAGAAAAAGAGAAAAGATATTTTAGATATTATGAGAGAGAGATATTTTCTTAGAGAAAATATCTATATATATATCCCTACACATTTAATGTGACGCGTTGGATATTTAACTAGGACTCGGGCTCGGGTTTTGCTTGGAATTAAACCCGAAACATATACAATATTAGTTTAACTATCGAGCCCGATTCCCGATAATATTCTTTTACAACATTAACTAATTAATTGACCGAGACTTAAATACATAATGAACGAACTTCATGTTCGACTCAATATTTTGAGGCTAACAATCTCCCCCGAAGTAAGTTCAATGATGACACTCCTTCATGAGATAATGAGAATTGGGATGGCCCCCTTTTGTCGTTAAGCTCATGTGGTCTTGGTCTTTCTCTTTGTTATTTGTTGTAAACTTTGTTCCATCATGGCTATGGCGGTCTAGACTTTGAGCCTTTGTCCATTGTCTTTAATCGGCTATGCCATCATGTAACTGTGGTCTTTGACCAACATGGCAATACTTTTTGCATTATCTAAAAGCTTTAAATTAGAGTTAGCGGAAGTCTTTGTCTTTAAATCTTGAGCTTTCTTAATAGATTATCTTTGTAGAATGAGCATGAACATGTGGTAATGAATCGACTTTGGTTGATTGAGATACTGTCACCACACGTTTTAACAGCGGTTTACGTTAGTGATAATCAAGAAAATTGATTTGAAAATCAATCGACGTGTTACTTGTAAAAGCGTTTTTGTAACACATCGGGAGTTTTAATCTTTTTATCAAAATTCATCAACCGTCAATTCATTTACTGGACCAAATCGATATCCAGTTGTCACAAGTTTGATTCATATAGAATCTCGCAAGTCACCTACCAAGAGCTTGTTTGATGTTGACTCAAGCAGGATTTCCATCTTCATTGTGAATACTTATAGTATCACTCGGATGTTCTGGCAAATATCACAATGATATTGCGTAGGACTCTTGATAACAGCTTGTGAACTTGATGATGTTCAACAAGTGTTTGAAATGGAATGTGTCCTAACGAGATTTTTATTGATCTCTTGGCTCTAGACTCGATTAGTGCATTTTGGTTTTAGTACTCGGAGGCTGGAGCATATTGCCACCTATTCAATATCAACGATCTCGGAATGAGATGTCAATAGATAACGTGTGTATCTCCGTGACAAATGAGACAAGTTTCTGTTGAGAGAAACCCGAATGGCTAAGAAGGGTTGTGCATTGCATCACTGGGTCCATGATGTCGTTTTCAATGTCAGCAATCAACTTGTGATTCTGACAGCATATGTATTGACCTGGTTTCTGCCTTAAGTTGTGTGGAGGGCTTCTTTCTTTAGACCCTTTATCCATACATTTCTTTTTCATTCTTCAACGCCTTCAATGCTTACCAGGACGTCATTACTAACACCTTGTTGTGATTATTCCAGTGTTAGCTCAATCTTAGTCGGCATTATTCCCATATACATTCATCTCCAATCATACCTAAGGACTGCTATTTCTAACTTTGGATTATCCTTGGGTAGATCCTCCGGTTCTGGTTGGATCATAGGATTGATTCCTAACCTAACCACCTTATGACTTCAGAATCGTCGTGAAATTAAGATGTTGTTGGGTATAAGATCGAACCATAAAACATTTTCTTACTGTTCAGCACATTGAGTCGATTAGATCATATTTTAATTACATTTTCTCCCCTTATTTTAAATAATAAACACTTAGTTTTTGAAATACCTTGTGATTAAAATATGTCTTGAAAATTCTGTGGGAGAAAATATTATCAGCATGAATGGTTTGGAACATTTTGATAATGTTTTGAATACATAAGAATGGTCGTTGATGATGTATCCAAGAACATTAAAACTTTGTTTTTCGAAAAACTCCCCCTCAAAAATATGACCAATTGAAAAATTGTTGTCTTTTTGAAAACATTATGAGGGATGGAGTGTTGAACACACAATTTTGAAAGATTATGAATTGTCATCGAGAAATTCTTGAAAAATTGTGTTCAACTTTTTGAAAAACCAGATGTTAGAGGACTTCTCTTCTAACGGTAAGGGTAAGCGCACTGAAACGTACACTATCCTTTTTCTTGAGCTAAAAACATTGAATGTCTTGTAAGAACAGCTCAAGACCGAGAAACGTTAATTTTCTCGTTGTGAGGATAAGTTATAAACCTTCCTTTATTTGAAGTCTGGGTTATGTACTGATATTTGCACATAAGCCATTTAGAAAATTAGAAATGACATGTTTTGAAACTAGTTGTAAAACTCTCGCTCGAACTTCATTTACATGCCCGTGTCAATGTTAATCGACATTTTTAAGCACGTAAATGTTATCGATTCCAAGAGACATGTCGAGAAGATTCTTTTTGGAAATTTTCTGTTTTTCTGATTTTGTATTTATTTACATGTTGTCCCCAACATTGCTATATGATGGTGGAATAGTAATTCCAACTCTTGTCGTGATGTAGCTGTCTTATTTGCTTAAGGAACAACTTTTGGAACCGGCTTTGAACTTGACTGTTCATTGTTGTGGTCTTGAATTCCGAGTTCAAAACGGTTATGATCAGAAGTCATTTGATGAAGAACGAGGCCTGAACTGATGTGAACATACGTCATTTGAACATTGAGGAACGGGGCCTGAAGTGTTATTTTCATCAGACACCATTTGTCGTTGTGGTGCTTGTTCGCGAATGTTGTATGGGTTACATGATTTTGCTATGGCTGAACTAATAAGTCGCAAATACAATGGTATTTTGTTGTAGTTGAAACCATAATCTTTAAGCTGTGTCCTCATCCACTTTACTTGAGCACAACTTGCAGATAACGCCACATACTCTGCCTCTACTGAAGATATGGTAGTGCAGTTTTGTTTCTTTGACATCCAACTTAACAGCTTATAACCAAGGAACTAGTATCCCTCTGAAGTGCTTTTCGAGTATCAGGATCCTGGCTGATCAGCTTCTGAAAATGCTAGTTAGTTCAAGCCAGGATCCTTTGGATACCAGAGTCCTATGTAATGGTACCCTTTAGGTATTTAAAGATTCTTTTAACCTCTTGAGGTGCTTTGAGTTGGTCGTGCTGATAACGTGCACAATAGCATACTGCTCGGCACTAAGTCTGGGTCTACTAGATGTCAAGTACACGAGTGACCCATGTTACTTCGATAATCAGATTGGTTACGGGTTCTCCATCAACTATACATCTAGTTTGGGGTTTAGTAGCCAATGGTGTACCAATGGGAGTGTCAATTGTCCATATTATGCTTTTCAGATTTTCTAAAGCGTACTTGGACCATGGATTGATAAAAATTCCTTTTGGGGACGGGTGTGTGATCTGAAGTCCTAAAAAGATTTTCATCTCCCCTATTAAGGACATTTCAAAATCTGACTGTGCATTAACTTTTCAAATCTTTTTAAATAGTTAGGGTTTGTAGGAAAAAAAACCTAAAAATTATGTCATCACGTAAATCTGCACTAGTTAGATTTCCCCCCGTATTTTATCTTGAATAAAGTTGGGTCAATTGTTACTTTAGTAAAGCCATCTTGGACATCAGTGAAGTTGGAAAGTATCATCATACCTGGCTCTTGGAGGCTTGCTTTAATCATACAAAGCTTTCCTCAGAAGGTAGAGGGGGGGGGGGGGGGGGTCTTTTTTTAGATGATCTGGATCAACGAACCCTTCTAGCTGAGCAACATAAACCTCCTCCTTCAGTGGACCATTAAGAAATGCCGTTTCTACGTCCATCTAATAGATTGGAAAAGACTTATGTGCTGTGTGGGCAATGAAAATCCGAACTGCTTCCAAGCGAGCAACTGGTGCAAATGATTCTTCAAAATCAATACCCTCTCCCCCCCCCCCCCCCCCCCCCCCTCCCCTTCCCCCCCCCCCCCTTTTCCCCCACCACCCCCCCCCTTTTCCCCCCCCCCATGAGCATAACCTTAGCTCAAGTCGTGCTTTGTTGCGAATTACAGTCTAATCTTCATCCTTCTTGTTCTTTCATAACCACTTTAGCTTTATAACCATCTTGCCAAATGGTTTGTCGACTAGTTCTGAAACTTTTAGTCTGTCAAACTGATGAAGTTCATCCTGCATTGCTTCGATCCATGCAGAATCAGCCATTGCCTCCTTAATGTTCTTCGGTTCAACAATACTCACCGTGAGCGCGAACATACACATTTCAGGATCTGTGGCAAGCTGTCGTCTTATTTGAACTGGCATGGTTGGATTTCCATGAACTTGTTCTAATGGATGATCTCTGGTCCATTGTAATCATGACTTTGTGGTTGAAATGAATGCACATCGGTATTATCAATGTTTGCGTGAGGAGGCTCACAAATTTCTTATACCGTGTATAAAAAAGGATGATAAAAAGTCATCTTCTTGAAAATGAGGCTTCGGTGCTTGATCATTGTTGTTTTCCTCAGCTTGACCGTGTGTTTGGATTGTAATATTCTTCAAGTAAAGGACTGAAGAGAAATTCCAACCCTGTTGTGTGAATCTGTTTTTCTGCTGTAGGAACAAATTGTGTCTTGGGGGCCGGGGAAGAGTTGTTATAATCTGACCGACTTTGTCTTGAGATCGAGCTTGAAGAGACGCATTTTCAACAGACATCTCTTGTCGTTGTGGTGCGAGGTCTGAACTGTTGTGATCAGACATCATTTCTTTGATTTCATCAAACTTGATATGAATGGACTCAACTATTAAGCGTGTTCTCTTGTTGTAAACACGATATCCCTTTGACTGAGTAGAATATTCCCACCATGGGACACTTGGATCCCCATTTTTCTTTCATCTTATCCAAATTTTCCCCCATCTCTGTTATGTAACAAATGCAACCAAAAGAATGTGAAGATGTTTTATTAAAGGATTTCCTGTCATTAATGATGTGTTACGCTGTCTTTCCATGAGTCGATATGATGATTGATTTTTTGAGTATAGCATGCGGTTGCAACTGCTTCAGCCCAAAATGATAATGGAAGCTTAGAAGCTAAAAGCATCGTTCGAGCAGCCTTAACAAGAGTGCGGTTCCGTCTTTCGACAACGCCGTTCTGTTCAGGTGTTCGAGGAGTAGAAGTCTGATGTTCAATGCCTTCTTCATTTGAATAAGGCTTGGAGTGTCTTGTTCAAGAAATCTGTGCCTTTTCTGTACGAACACTTAATCAACTTGAAGCTTGATGTTTGTGTTGAATCATCGTAAGAAAGTCTTTGAGAACTTTTGGTGTTTCATCCTTGGATCGTAGAAAAAGAGTCCAAGTGTATCTTGAATAGTCATCAACAACCACTAGAATATATTTCTTCCCATTTATGCTTGCAACCCGCATTGGACCACACAAGTCCATGTGAAGCAAATTCAGCCTTCCTTTTTGGGAAAATTGGAACAGCTTTGACTTAAATGAGCTTCTTTTTGCTTTACTCATTTCACAAGACGAACAAAGTTGATCCTTGACATATTTCAACTTAGGTAAGCCTGTCACAACATCTTTCTTTGAGAGTAAGGTGATGTAATCGAAGTTAAGATGAGAAAGTCTTCGATGCCATAACCATGCTTGAGTTAGTGAAGCTTTAGCCATGAAACAGATTAGAGTTGATGAAGTTGTTTCTTGAAGAGATATTATGTAGAGATTGATCTATGATTACCAGTTAGTAAATCGTTTCCCTAATAGATCTCCACAAAAAATGTAGATTTCCTGAAAGAACCTCCAAATCCGCATCACAGAATTGACCAACCAATAAAAGATTGTGATTGAGGCCTTCGACGTATTCAAAACCATTTGATGTAGCTCATCTTTTGTGAAACCATTCTGGCACTGGTTTCTTAGATATCAACATTTTCAGCAACCACACTCAGAGATTTTCCTGCTTTTCATTGTATAGTGCATCTGCATTTAAGTCAATTCTTTATTGCTTTTGACCATTGAATGATGTACCTGCACTTAAACCCAGAGTTTGTTTGCATGCATGAATATGAGGGATATCTACATTTGAACCATGTGTGGGTTCACTTTCAACCTTGCCCGTGCAAGAGTTGAGTAACTTTCCTATGGGAATCCACCTAAGACGAACATTACTAAAGATTCTACCCGTTGGTTTCCATTTAAGACTAGGTCTAGAAGGTGTCGTTTGTGTCCATTTGTATTCTGATGGACATTTCTTTTCTATCCACCATTTCCATGCCTTATTTGTATTCTCATACAACTCCTTAAAGTAACTCTTGGGTTTCTGAATAGTGGTATCTGATGCAACTGTTTTCTTATGGGGTGTTGCAACAGATTTGTTCGTTTTTCTCTTTGGTTTACTAGCACTAATAGGCACTACTTTAGGCTTCTTAGTTCTAGCATTCACGTCATTCAAGTATTTAGAAACACAAGCATCATGATTAGAATTAAACACACATTTTCCACATTCAGCACAAACAGCATTCACATTCGAAGTTCTGGAATTTGAACTGTCATTGTACGCAGTTACAGATTTTGTTTTCTTAGAAATACTAGAAATCCTATGGTGGTCTTCTACTTCCTTCTTTGTAAACTTCACTTGACTATTGTTTGGCACGACCTTATCTTTAACTTGATAGCTCTTAAGCGGTGGTCTGCTAACACTAGTAGAGTGATTTACTCCTGTAGATGTAGACACATGAGGATTAGTATTCCTAGAAGCATGAGGCAACTGCGGTTCTCTATTTTATGTTGTGGTAGTGGCAATTCTATACATTCCTGGTTTAAGTACATTCGAGTGTATTTCCGCTTGTTTTCTATTATGAGGCAAATTCTGTTGAGTGACTTGTTTAAACAAACCATCCGACTCATTAGTTTTATTAACCGACTGTTTTGTTTGAAAACTTCTAATTTCAGGAGAATTTGAAAAAGGAGTCGGTTTTCCTAAAACTGATGGTTTTGGAATCCGTTGAGCATTTAGTTTTCGAACAACAGATGGTTTATCAAACTGAGTTTCCACAGACTTTCCTTTGCATTTCTCAATAAGTTTCTTTAACTCACTGATGGCTATGTTCTTGTCTTGCATTTGAGCTTTCAAATCCTATATTTCATGATATTGTTCACGTTCTTTTCGAAATACATTTGATCCGTTTTCTTTGCAAACTGAGTTGTTTTTCATTTGTTCTTTACTTTGTTGTAAAGCAAGTTCAAGAGAAATCGAGTGGTTTTCAAGTTTAGCAAAACTTTTTAACAAATTATTATGAACTTCTTTGTTAACAGATTCAGTTTGTTTCGAAAGCTTTTGTGCAAGACATTCACATTCTTTGACTTTATGAAGATATAAGCATTGCAATTCAGTATTAGCATTTAAATCAGACAGAGAATGCAAATATGAACATGTAACATCTTTAGACACACACTCTTCGAGAAGTAGATCATATATGTTTGAAAAATCAGCCTTTTCTGATTCAAGTTCGTCAAGCTCCTTTTGATGGTGGTTTGAAAGTTTCATAAAGACTGTTTTGATATGTGTAATTGTATGGTTTCACTGTGTCTTTATCCAATTTTGATCTACTCTCTTTTTCAAGAGTCACTGTCTCTTCCCCATCGGGGCAAAATCTGTTTGCAGGATCAGAAGTATCATATGGGATCTCATACAAACGAGGCTTATCAGATTGAGCTTTCTTGAGGTACTTTGGATTAGCAAAGGTTGATCTACCATGATACGTTGCGCATTTGGGTGCTAACATGTGAATGGTCTGAATTGACTGATTGCGTTTATAAAGAATTTCATTTAAAAACTTTATTTGTTTCTCCATCTCAATCATCGTGTCAATGTCTTTTCCTTCCTTAACCTTTAAATCCGAAATAACCTTAGTTTTCTCTTTGAGTGACTTCAAATTGGACCAGTTAACAAACTCTTTTGACTACACATTGAGTTCTGATGACAACTGAATTTCATAGGTTTTTTAGTTTAAACCCTCTTTTATGTCAAATGTTTTTTAATAGCTAATAGTCCTAAGTGGTCATTTAATCATGATTGAAGTATTTTATAAATCACTCGTTAGGTCATTAAAGGCCTGTGTACTTCTCAGCTCAGTCTTTTGGTCTTGAAGTGCAATCAACAACTATCCCGACTGCTAGTACCTCCCTAGAGCCCTACTATCACATCAAGGTTTTTAAAAAAAAGTTTTGCACTTTTCCAAATTCTTGAACACGATGCTTTTGCCTTCTTTTAATTGCTTACAACCGTTTTGTTTTCCTCTGTATCAAGAGTCAAGTAGCAACGCGCAGCACGCTCATCAACACAATTCCGCCGCATTTTTGATCAACCTGATTTATCATAGTACATATAATTGATGAATCAAGAATGACATCGCTATCATCCTTCTCCAAAACATATGTGTCGTTAATGGATTCAGGTTGCTCAGAATGTCATCTCACATTGGCAAACACATCATTTTCATCATGGTTTTGTACCTGTTCTAATGGCGTACTAGTAGAACTTGATTCCGCAGGTGAGACCTCCTGAATCTTTGCTCAGTAACTGTAATGTGCTTCTAATTTCTTGTTTCATCAAATCTCTTCATCTTTGTCCTCTAGCAATCAGCTTGCTCAGCTTGAAGTGGAACACCTTGTTTAGCTTGTTTGCACATCATCATCTTCTCCTTGTGATACGCATAGTCTTTAACCCGCTTTGGCTTCCTGCATTCCCTGGCATAGTGTCCAAATCCCTTGCAGTTAAAGCACTGTATCCGCCAGTCTTTGCACTACCGGACTTCCAACTGTATCCTATTCCTAGCAGCGTCCACTGTCCTTTGATCCCAAACTGCCTTGACTGACTGTCGTTGTTATACTTGGTGTCATATCTTCAGACTTGTTCCTGAGTTTGAAGAATTTCGAAAGGTTGTTGTTGGTAGTTTTGTACAACTTCTTAAATACTTAGCAAGGAGTGCCAAGTTCATTTGTGCATATCCTTATTCCTCTTGAGCTGTTCAGATCACTGTCTCTAAAGAAACGGACTAGATTGAGAGTAACTGGTTTTGGCGATCTCTTTGCCTTTTTGTCTGATAGTTGCACTTGATCGTCTTGGAAGGAAGATTGCATGTATGATGGTGCCTTGATCTTGAGGTATGTCCCTGCTAGTGTTATCTGAATATGGTTCAGCAGCCGCAAAAGTGCTAATGGATTTGCACTATCTGGCCTAATCTTTCAAAACGATATCATTAACTTCGTTTGAAACTGCTTTAGAACGTCAAACAGCTGTGATATGAGACTGTGTCTAATTCCTGTCCACCTGCTTGACAACCGTCACAATCTGACCATATCTGGTAGAAGTTGTTGAAGAAATTGAACCAATCTCTTGCATTGGTGAACTTGCAAGTGTTCCTTGTCCAACTCATTCATCAGTTTTGTAAAACCGGGAGTAATAAGACTCCATGTATTCTCCATCTCTTGAAGTAAACTTCCCAAATCCCAGAATAGGATTGGTCTTTACATCTTTGGTATCGCTCAACGTATTCCCCTTGATGTACCTTCAATGGCTGTCCACATCTCCTTTTGCTGTGTTTACTTGCATCAACAGTTGAGTAAATTTCATCCCCAATACCAGTCAGAATCAGAAATAGCTCCTTTTCAGCTTTGAAATAAAGTTTGTTCACTGCTGTCATGTTGTGTATTGTCCTCTAACTACTTCATGAGCAGCGACTGGTAGTAATGTTTCACTTCTGCATCAACTGCTGCAATGATTAACGTTCGTAGGCATATATGGACCGTCAAGATGCAATTCCTCAGATATTCACCATTCGATTTAGTATTCAAGGTTATCGTAGAAAAACGCGAATGCCACAGAGAATATCTTCCTGGGTCCCAAGCATCGGTGGACGCTCTTTTAACCACTCCAGTAAATTGTTAGATTTGGCAATCTGTGAAGGATGTGTTAACTGGAGTATACATGATGAATGAATAGTTAGTGAAATTATATAAGTGTTAAAGATTAGTTTGGATCTTAAGTGATATGATGTGATGAAATTGTGGTTTTGTAACAAATGCACTTTCACGTGATTTTACACGTCTATGATTTAAAACCGATAAATGAATAAACGGGAATTTACAAAATCAATAGAAAACCGTGAGTGATTTATTTGATTCGGAATCAAGCGGCGAAAAATCCCAAAAAAAACTGAAAAATGAAATTTCTTCATAGAAAACTGATGTATTTTCGGGCTTTGAAAAATCCTTACCAGCTGAAAGGGTGGTTTATAGCGTGATCCGTCTTCGTTTTCTCTTCGATTGAGAGTCACGGGCCTAAAACGGACTTACGGATCAAAAGTTATGGCTGTTTTACTGACACCCTTTTCGTCACACAAGTTTTCTAAAAAAAAATTCGTTCGGTTAAAAAAAAATGCTTGTTCGATCCCGCTCGTTCGATCCGGTCGTTCGATCCGCTCGTTTCGATCCCCTCCTTCCCCCCACATCCCTTCCCCTACCTCCTACGTGCTTTCCTGCCGCCCCCTCCCCTCCCCTCTCACCCCCCCCCACTCCCCCCCTCCCTCACCTCCCCCTCCTTTCCCACCCCCTCACACCCCAACACGCTCGTCGATCCGCTCGTAAATCGATCCGCACGTTCGCTTCCGGTCGTTCGATCGCTCGTTCGGTCCGCTCGTTCGGTCCGGTCGTTCAATCGCTCGTTCGGTCCGATCGTTCGATCTTTTTCCGCTCGTTCGGTTGTTCTAGATTTCACTCGTTCGATCATGACGTTTTACCACTTTTTGGTTCTTCTCTTCTTTTCACCCGAGTATTTACCCCAATGATGCCGAGAGATTTTCCAACAACAAACTGACCACAGAAAAAAATATTTATGCCGAGTGATGAATCAACCTAGCTGCCGAATTCAATATGCTTACCACACCAAAAAAAACCACGCTATCCACCCGAGGCGATTGATACCAATTGTAGGTTCCCGATTAACACTTTCACTTCATAACCCGAACCACGAATCAAAGAAACTAGAGAGAGAGAGAATCGAAAAAGAGAGAGAGAGATGAGAGAGAGTTGAGAGAAAAGATATATTGAAATTAATAAAAACTAGATATTTTCTAAAAAGAAAATATCTATATATATTTAGATATTTTTAGAAAATATCTAAATATATATATACCCCTACACATTTAATGTGACGCGCGGGATATTTAACTAGGACCCGGGCTCGGGTTTTGTTGGATAAACCCGAAACTAAACAATATTAGATTATCTATCGAGCCTGATTTCCCGATAATATTATTATAACAACATTAACTAATTAAATACCGAAGCTCCATCGTTGAGTGACCGAGCTTCCTTGTTCGACTCAATAAATTGAGGCTAACAACATTAGTGCTATCAAGCATAACTTAGTACTGTTGGAGATATTAATGAAAATTATGCTAAGTAGTTAGTACTGGTAGTATAAAATTACTACTGCTAGTTACTACTGTTAGTATAAGTTAGTACTGTTAGTATTAAGTTACTGCTGCTTGTTGAAGTTAAGACTGCTCAGAGTTGAAGATTGAAATATATGATAAGTAGTTAGTGATGCTAGTAGTAAAGTTAAGACTGTTAGTACATAGTTACTACTGTGAGTATATATTAGTACTACTAGTACTAATGTTACTACTGCTTATGTTTATTAGTGCTATTGGTACAAAAAGTTTATGCTGTTGGATTACAACTGTTAGAAGAATTGCTACTGTCAGAAGGATAAAGACGAGTAAAGAGATAAGGATTACTTGGAGATGAAGATTAGAAGATAATTATAGAATAGATTGTATCAGAATATTCTATAAGTTTATGTTTATTTAGTATAAATGTTGTAAGCCGATTAGACTCCTTAGTCTATAAAAGGAGGCTCTAGGCATTAGTTTTGATATACAATTTTCATAGTAGTCAAGTCATTTCGAAAAGCTTCAAGGTTTGTCAACCCTAATACTAGTGAGAGTACTCGTATTATTAATCTAATAATATTGGAGCGTTTGGTTATATTCATTGTTCATTCTACTGCATCACAGTTTACTGTTTTATTCATAATACTTCTAGATATTAAGGTGTAGTATACATACAAAGTTTCTACAACAAGTTATTTTGGATTTATCCAAAGTAATTTAACCTTAGACAAGCTAAGGAATCGATCAAGGATTAGAGATCACAAAATGCTTAAAATGGGTTAAAATTTTTAAAAAAATTAGCCTAACTTTTGTAAAAATCACTAGTTACATTACCTAGCTCACTATAACCCTTGATACATATTGTGAGAATTAAGCCTATTCCATTTCCAACTGTCTACTAAATTTCACAAATTTATGAGTGTGTTGGTGATGTAGTGAACTTTAGAATTTGGCCTGGTATATCACTCGAGACCGCCATGATTAGTACTATGGATTTAGATGGAAGAACATGTTCAACTTTGATAAATATCTTGGATTAAACCAATAGCCTACATGTATTAAACAATAACTAACTTTAGCTGTTAGTTTATAACTCCTATGTAACCCCTTAATACTCTCAATTTTTAGAGTAAAAATCCCCGAGAACAACTTTGAGCATTCCTTTCTTTTTGTACACCATATTATATGTTTCGTTACACCTTTGCATCTTAGCCTACCGTGTAGATTAAGCCTATTTCTCTATGTTGCTAGTTGCTTTCGTGTAAAGTCTTGTATTTCCTATGTCAAAGTGAAATTTTTCTATCTCTGTAATGGTCGGGAAATTGCACAATGCAATGGGAAAATATGTAGCTCGTAAGTTTCACTACTTTTCGCTATTATGAATTATGTCCGATGAAGAAGTACTACAAGGAAAATATTATCTGGATAAATTATAAAAGTGAAGACGGTGGAATCAAACCGAGGTTTATTATGTTTTTAAAAAAATGGAAAAAGAGAAAAAGCAAAAAAAAGAGGAGGAAGAAAAATAGTTGTTTCAAAAAGAAGTTTATACCGAAGGAATCACTTAGAATGATCGATTATTCGTTGATACGTTACAGAAATCAACGATGTTAAGTTTTGTAAAAAGTGGTCGATATCACCACTTGTGTAAAAGTATGTAAAGGATCGGATGTATGGAAGTTTGACCGTTATGGGAAACGTCAACTTTGGTTGACTTTGTCATTTCTGTAATCGATTCGAGTCTTTGTCCATGGACGTCCGGGGCGAAATATCTAGCAACCGCACCTTATTTGTTGGCTTAATCTATTTGTTTTGTGATTTTTATTTAACAACCATTTTACTTCCCTTTCCTAGCAACTAACCTTAGTGTCTACTCGAACGAGGACTTGTTCGAGCATGCATGTCTATTCCATCGTTACGGCCATGTATGCATGTCTCAGCTGCCTTGTTGGATGACGACTTTTGGTGAAAGTTAGAAGGTCCCTACCCTATATCATTCTTCATCCTAACCGCTGGTTTAAACATGAACAGGGATGTGTTTGGATTGTATATGTCTATTCCTTCGTTACGGCCGTGTATATACGATACAGTTGCCTTGTTGGTGTGGTACTTATGGTGAAAGACTGTTGAATGATCAACCGTAAGCCTTCTTAACCTAATTTAGCTTTTGACTTGTTCTTCCTTAGCTTTAATGGTGGAGACGTGTATCCTTGCCAAGCTTATGATACGAAACTAATCACGACCGAACAATTGAGCGTACTACTTAAATGATTCACCCTAGATTAGTTGACTGATCTGAGTGTTTTCATTTCCATATTTCGTGAGGGGCTTGGTTATGTACAGGTGATTAGGACAAAAACGATGCTTAAACGGAAAATCCTTAACTTCAGTTCGGGACACATTTTCATAAACTAAACTTTTTTCTAAAGTCTACTTGAGGACAAGTTGGATTCAAGTGGGGGGATATTTGATGACATCAAATAACGTCACTTTATTATATCATTTATCCCATCTATTTTGCCCACTTTTATATAATTATTGCATTATTTGGTACTTCATCGCTTTAAAGTTGATAAATGCAGTAATTCAGGAGTGTTTTGTGAAGATAAGCTAAAAGGCTCATAAATTGGAGCTAAAACGAAGACATTTGAAGATTTTTGAAAATTCACCAATACGTTGTATCCAACTAAAGAGATACGGCGTATCAACGCCAAGACTTCACAAGAAAACGCGTTTGACTAGTTCCCAATACGGCGTATCCATGCTATCTACATATGTCGTATCCATGAAGATAACTATTCGAAGATACAGTAAATCAAGTAAATCGGGAATGATATCAATGATTTATTACGAACGTAGCGCGCACTCCAAGGAATCCAGCCCAAAACGTCGTATCAACCTATCTCGATACGGCGTATCAAGTATTTTCAGCAACTATAAATAGAAGACTCAAAAACGAGTTTTTTAGGTGTGCAGTATCACTATGTCTTTATACACATACTCATACAGAGACGAATTTAGAAGAGAAGATCAACCATAAAGGTCAAGCATTGATCACGACTCCATAGAAGACATCGTGTAATTTTTACTCTCTTAAATGTTCGATTTTCAATTGTTTGATTACGCTTGAATAAAAATTAACACTGGTTGTGCCAATAACCTCAGTATTAGCCAACTTAATGAAAGTTCAATGTTTGGTTTGTTTAAAATCGATTTCTTAACTATCTTTGATTGTTTTAATTATTTTATCACCTCATACTTTGTTTATAGTGGTTTGAATATGCGACTATCATTCAACTGGATCTAGTGAGACGGACCAAGTAATCTAGATTGGATGCAAAAGAGAGCATATAAGTTACCTGGGAGCAAGCGCGTGCGGATATCAGATAAACAAGGAAAGACTCTATATTTTGAAAAACATGGTCATAGTCTAGGTTTTGAAAACGACCTAGTTCTCTATGACTTCAGCTCTGATACCATCTGTAACACCCCCAAAAATCAGGACAACGCAGCGGAATGGTAACATTGGGGTGCTACTTCAGGGCACAAAACACAAGTCACGGAAAACGACCTTAAAATGGACGTTTTAAATAAAGTCATATTCTATTTAATAAAAGATCAGAGTTGCAACAGGTTTCATTTATAATGTATTAGAAAACATTGTCAAAACGTTTGTCAAATAGTACTCAAGTTATTAAGCCTTCAAAAATATATATATCCGCGCGACTCGAATGCTCCCAATGCTCCACTAGCAAAATAGTAACCTGAAAATACATGCTAAAACGTCAACAATAATGTTGGTGAATTCATAGGTTTAAGTAAAAAGCAGTATTGAAATAATTTAAGAAATATTTCAGAAGAAAAGTAGCGTTACAACATTTAAAAGTGTTATTTCCGAAATCCAAGTAGTGATTCAGTAAATCAAGAAGTATTTAAAAGTGGACCACAAGATCGAAGTAATGGTGGACTAAGTACATATTCCGAAGTCCAAAACAAGTAAGGTAGACAAGAGAAACACATTCATCATGTCCAACACTTTGTATTATTGCACTAAGCTCATGACATCGAAGTTGTATTCGTAATTATAAGGGAATTGCACCAGAGTTCGTAATTATAATGGATTTGCACCAGTAATTGTGGCTCTTAGGCAATAGCATTCATGCAATAATCTGGATAGCATACAATTTTGAAAACACTTGTGTCCAAAGTAAAACAATCATGTTGTTCAAAATTCACGGTTTCAAATATAGGTATTCAATGATCTTAAATCATGTAGTAAACAAATCAAGCTTTGGTAAAAATAGTCATGTAACGCTTATGTAGTAGAAATCAATAAGTTCACTTAGTAAAACGAGCATGTATTCCCCTCGCGGGTTTATAAAACATTGAAAAGATTGAAATGCGAGACTATGAACTCACTAAGTCTTTGAAAAGTAATCACATTGTTATAAATAAACGAGTATGTAAAAGAGTTTGTAAATAAGCATGTATTCCCCTCGCGGATTTATAACTCAAGTAGAAAAAGTAAAGCGAGGCTAATGAAATCTCCACCAAAGAAATGAATTATATGAAATACATCAGGTAAATGGCAGAAATGTATCACGGAAAATATCACGAAAGCAACCTAAGTAAATATGGGTCCGTATAAGTACCAAGTACTTTAATTAATAACATTGAATATAATCTTATAGTTGTTATATCGTACTAATCGTTCTGGGCTACTCATAAATTAAAGAGGCCATGACATGACCGCTACGAGGATTAGGACACTTTTAAATCGTAAATCCAAACAAACTCGCCGATACGCAATCCGTATAGGCCTCAATATAAACTCCCTAGTTTAAAGCACTTTGATATCCACAAACATATATAAATCTATATAGCTATATCCCATCTAGTTTGCTTTGTGAATTATTTCAAATTGTATATGATAATTAAATACCATGTACTTTATCTCCGTAATAATCGTTATATGGTTTAATAGCTCTTTGTAAAATAATATTTATAAAGTCTAAACTAATTATAAATAATATTTAAATATTCCCATAAAGTTTTGCAAAAAGATTTAATTAAAAATGAAAAGAAGCCAACACTATTCACCTCAGGAAAATGAGTGCACAAGTTAGAAAATATTGTGTACTTTCTCGTTTTAAACCCTTGTGTAAGTACTTTTTTCCTTCCTTTCACGCTTTCGTATTTGAAAGAATGTATCAAATAATTGTTTTTTTAAAAAGTTAAAATCGCCTGATGAATAGTACTTTTCTATACATGAAAATAGTAAAAATTTTATATATAAATTTAATTACTTAATTTGTATAATCGTCATACCTTATTCGTTTTAACTCCGATTTTAGTGATTCTTATCACGTTCTTTTGTAAAATGAAAGTTTATATCATATTATTGGATGTTATAAAGTATAAGTTATCTGTGATGAAAAGTACATTTTATAAAAATTATTATTATAAATATTAACTATCGGAAACTTGTAAATGGCGTTAATCTTCTTCGTTATTAATCGGTTTTTCGAGTTCTTTTATGTCCCCACTCGATCCCTTGTGAACAGGTAGTATTATATAAATCATAAACAAATATTAAATTTTGAATTACAAACAGCCCCTTTAAGATAATTTTCTCAGAATGTGTTTAAAACCTTGTTTTTAGTGACTTTTAGCTTACCACTTTGTTACTAACCCAATAGAAACCCTTAATAATCTTATTCTTACAAATAATAAGCTCCAATAGGTCATATTTATTCAAGCTTACGAGATAACAAGAGTTTCTAATCTCAGCTTTTAATCAAAACCCATTAAAGAAACCCAAATGGTGATTTAGCTAAATAAAACATCTGAAACACCATAAAAATCATAAGTATGAATATACATAAAGAATCTTAAGTTACCCTTGATGATATGGTATTACGAGACCAAACAAATCCAAACCCTTGTTTAGATCAAAAACACAAGCTTGCACCAATGGAAACCCTAGATTAGGTTTGAAACCATAATCTTCCAATCTTTGCTCCAATACTTGCAAATGGTTAACCAATGCTTGTAAACACCTTAGAAGGTCTTAGGAATGATGTGTGTATGCTTGTATAAGTGGTAGAAAAATTTGTATGGATTGTGTAAAGGGGTGATTTCTTGAGCCGTGGCATGTAAAGATGAAATGGGAGAGATTTTTGTGTTATAAACCAACCGTTAGGAAATGTGTTTTGGTATGTTTTTTCATACTATTAATGCCCTTTATATAGGGCTTAACTAAGGTTAAGAAACTCTAGTTAAGTTAACTAGGGTTAAGTTAAAGGAAAATATCTAAAAGATATTTTAGATAAATATCTAATAAATATCTTATAAATATCTTGTTAATTAAACGCGAGCTATGACCAAGGTTGAGGAACAAAGATGACACGGTTCATAAAATGATATTTTATGATCATAAGAATAATAGCGAGACATGTCGTAAATTTTTACGATGCTCGAAACGATTAACGAACGCGCGGTCAAATGTCGACTCGCGGAACGTCAAAAAAAAATAAAAGTAACCCAATCTTTTCCAAAATTTTCATAATAAATACGAAAATATTTATTATCGACAAATAAAATGTTAAATGTCGACACTCACTCACGGAAACTCGTAAAATAGATGACGTCGAAAATGACCTGAAAATACACGGAATGTTTACACATCTCTTGTCGTTGTGTACGAGGTCATGAACTGTTGTGAATCAGACATCATTTCTTTTGATTTCATACAAACTTGATATGAAATGGACTCAACTATTAAGCAAATGTTCTCTTGTTTCAAACACGATATCCCTTTCGACTGAGTAAAAAACCCACAATGACACATGATCCCCTTCTTCTTTCATCTTATCTAAATATCTTTCCCCATCATATTATGTAACAAAATGCCACCAAAGATGTGCAGAATGTTTTCTTATTAAAAGGTTTCCTGTCATTAATGAATGTGTACTCCCGTCTTTCTTCATGAGTCTATATGATGATTGATCTGTTTCTGAGTATAGCATCGGTTGCCACTCGCTTCAGCCCAAAAATTGATAATGGAAGCATAGAAGCTGAAACATCGTTCAGCAGCCTCAACGTGTGTACGTTTCTGTCTTTTTCTACAACATTGTTTTTGTTCAGGTGTTCGAGGAGTGGAAGTCTGAATGTTCTATGCTTCTTCTTTGAAATAAACATGGAGTGTCTGTTCAAGAACTTGTGCCTCTGTCAGTACTGATACTAAAAACTTGAGCTTGAAGATTGCATTGAATCATTTTGAAAAGGTCTTTGAGAACATCTGGTGTTTCATCCATTGGGATCATAGAAAAAAGAGTCCAATTGTATCTTGAATAGTCATCACAAACACCGAGGAAGATATATGTGCTGGATCCCAAGGTTAGAGTCTGTGGTGCAGACGGCGGGGCGAGGGGGCAGTTTGGGGTGACGCAGCGACATGATATTAGCGCTGAGGGGATTATGGCAGGAGCGGCACATGATCTGTGTAGATGTTGAGACCTATATCTCATTCTTTGTTTGGGGTTGCAATCACTATGACACGAACTCAGCACACTACTAGGTACAACGGTTACTACAATGAGCTCTACATTTACTTGAGTTTCGTATGACTGGCATTACTCATTCACAAGACGAAACAAAGGTTGATCCTTGACATATTTTCAACTTAGTAAGCTTGTCACAATCTCGTTTTTTTTAGAGTAAGGTGATGTTAATCAAAGTTAAGATGAGAACGTCTTCGGCTGCCAAATAAACCATTCTTGAGTCGGTGAAGCTTTTGCCATGAAATAGATTGGAGTTGAAGAAGTTTTTTCTTGAAGAGATATAGAGAAGAGATCGATCCACGCTTACCAGTTAAGTAAATCGTTTTCCCTGAAAATCCACTCACAAAACAAGTAATTTCCTGAAGAGCAACCTCCAAAATCGCATCACGGAATTGACCAACCCGAGAAAAGACAGTGATTGAGGCCTTCGACGTAATAAACCCATTTATCGTAACATTTCCGATTCAGATCTCCATAACAAGAAATTAGCAAATTGATCTTTCCAAAACGACAGTTACCTAGAAATTTCTCCATAAAATTTACACCAACACTTGAGATTTGCCCGTCATGTTGCCTTTGAGCATCCAGAGTCAACAATGAATAGGAATGAAGTTGTAACAATCTTGTAAGAAATTCGAGGACGATGGAACATTCGACAAATTGGAATCCTGAAGGAATTTGATTATCTTCAAGACATTAGTAATCCTAGTGACATTTCTATAGTGGAACTAATACTTATTGATACATCCTATTTCATAATTTTAGGCATCCCATAATCTTTTTAGTCCTAAGAGGTTTTGTGTCCATTTATATCCTGATGGACATCTCTTAGCTATCCACCATTTCCATTCCTGATTTTTTTGTATGGGGGGCGGGGTCCGATACAACTCCTTAATTATGTAACTCTTGGATTCTGAAAGTGGTATCTGATGCAACTGTTTTCTTATGGGGTGTTGTAAAAGAATTTGTTTCGCTTTTCTCTTGATGTTTACTGCACTATATGCAAACTACATTAGTCTTCTTAATTCTAGCATTCACGTATTCAAGTATCTAGAAACACAAGCATCATGATCTGAATTAAACACACATTTCCATATTTAGCACAAAGCAGCATCACATTCTAAGTTCCTGGAATTTGAACAGTCATTCACGCCAGTTACAGACTTTGTTTTCTTAGAAATACTAGAAGTCCTATGATGGTATTCTACTTCCTTCTTTTTAACTTGATAGCACTTAAGTTGTGGTCTGCTAACACTAGTAGTGTTATTTACTCCTGAAGATTTAGACACGTGGGGATTAGTATTCCTAGAAGCATGAGGCAACTGCGGTTCTCTGTTTTGTGTTGTGGTAGTGGAAATTCTATACATTCCTGGTTTAAGCACAATTCCGAGTGATTTTTCTGCTTGTTTTTTCTATTCTGAGCAAATTCTGTTGAGTGACTGGTTAAACAAACCATCCCTACAAACATTAGTTTTTAATTTAACCGACTATTTTTATTTTCGTTTGAAAACTTCTCATTTTAGGAGAATTTGAAAAAGGAGTCGGTTTTCCTAAAACTGATGGTTTGGAATCCGTTGAGCATTTGGTTGTCGAATAACAGATGGTTTATCAAACTGATTCCACCATTGGTTTTTTGTGGGTTGTGTTTTCCTTTGCATTTCTCAATGAGTTCTTTAACCCTGAGGCTATGTTTCTGGTCTTATGCATTTGAGCTTTCCCAAATCCTGTATTTCATGATATTGTTCACGTTCTTTTCGAAATACATTTGATCCGTTTTCTTTGCAAACTGAGTTGTTTTTCATTTGTTCTTTACATTGTTGTAAAGCAAGTTCAAGAGAAATCGAGTGGTTTTCAAGTTTAGCAAAACTCTTCAAAAGCTTATTATGAACTTCTTTGTTAACAGATTCAGTTTGTTTCGAAAGCTTTTGTGCAAGACATTCACATTCTTTGACTTTATGAAGATACAAGCATTGTAATTCAGCATAAGCATTTAAATCAGACAGAGAATGCAAATATGAACATGTAACATCTTTAGACACACACTCTTCGAGAAGTAGATCATATATGTTTGAAAAATTAGCCTTTTCAGATTCAAGTTCGTCAACCTCTTTTTCAAGGGATTTAACGTACTCATAATCTTCATGCATTTCCGTTTTAAGTTCATGTTCAAAACGAAAACTATCATTTTGAGTTTTATGGGAAAGAGGCATTAAATATAGGTTTTTTTAAACAAACTTCCATATCTTGAGCAGTTGGCACCCGAAAATAACTACTAGTATGATTAGACCAAGCTTGTTCACAAATCCGTTCTAAAATGATTGATGTTAAATGTCATTCGTTAAAAACTTAGTCCTACTTTTACTAAGGATTTTGAAAATGGGTAGAAAGGCAACTTTTTTAGGCAATGTTTGGTTTTGATCTAACAAAACGGTTTTCTCTACATTTGGGTCATCCAAACTTCTTTTGCGCGATCCAACAGATAAAGAAACTCCAATGAGGGTGGCTTTGAAAATTTCATAAAGAAAATTCTGGTTTGTGTAATCATATGGTTTAACTATAATCTTTATTCAATTGATCTACTCTCATTTGCAAGAGTCCATGGACTCTTCCCTATTGGGGCCAAAAGAACAAAAATCTGTTTGAAGATCAGAAGTATCATATGGGAGCTCATACAAACAGGGCTTTTCTGAATGAGCTTTCTTGAGGTAACCTTGGATAGCAAAGGTTTTGGTTCTACCATTATATGCGAGCATTTGGGTGCAAATATGAAAGGTTTGGAATTGACTGATTACGAGTTTAAGTAATTTCGTTCAAAAAACTTTTAATTTATTGTTTGTCCATTTTCAATCAACTTGTCAAAATCTTTTCTCTTTAACCTTTAAATCCAAAATGACCTTACTTTTCTCTTTGAGTTGACCTTCAAATTGTGACTTTGTTAAAAGACTCCTTTTTACTAACTCATCGTGTTTTTGATTGACAACTGAAATTTCATAGGCTTTAGTTTTTAAACCTTCTTTTATGTCAATGTCTTTACGAGCTAATAGTCCTAGAGTTTCATTTAACTTTGTTTGAAGAATGTCATAATCAATCGTCCGGTCATTAAAGGCTATGTACTTCTCAAGCTCATTCTGTTTGTTCTGAAGTGCAATAAGACAACTATCCCGACAACTAGTAGCCTCCCCCAGAGCCCTATTAGTCTCATCAAGGTTAGTTAGCACTCCTCATTTCTTGAGTCAATGATGCGTTAGCTACTTTAAGCTTTAAAATCATTTTGTTTTCCTCAGTATCAGGAGTTAAATTTGCAATTAAATTAGCAAGCGCAGCACGCTCATCAACACATCCTGCAGCATTTTGGTCAACCTGATTATCATTATCATAAATATTTAATGAATTAGGAGTGACATTGCTATCATCCTTCTCCAAAATATATGTGTCATTAATGGATTCAGGTTGCTCAGAAAGCCGTCTTTCATTTGCAAACACATTATCTTCATTATGGTTTTGTACCTGTTCCAATGGCTGTTCAGTTGAACTGGATTCTCCTGGTAAGACCTCCTGAATCTTTGCCATGAAACTATAATGTGCTTCCAATTCATGTTCATCAATCTCTTCATCCGTGTCTGCTAGCCAATCAGCTTGCTCAGCTTGCAGTGGAACACCTTGTTCAGCTTGTTTACACATCATCATCTTTTCCTTGTGATACGAGTAGTCTTTAACACGCTTTGGCTTCCTGCATTCCTTTGCAAAGTGGCCAAATCCCTTGCAGTTAAAGCACTGTATCTTCGTTTGTTGCACTACTGGACTGCCTATAGTTTCCCTAGTCCCAGCAATTGTCATTGTCCTTTGATTCCCAAACTGCCCTGACTGATTGTCGTTGTTATACCTTAGTGTGGTATCTTCAGTCTTGTTCCTGGAGTTTGAAGAATTTCAAAAGTTGTTGTTGGTAGGTTTGTAGAGCCTTTTGAAATACTTTGCAAGGAGTGCCAAATTCTTTTGCATATCCTTATCCCTCTGAGCTTTTTCAGGATCACTGTCTTCATCAGAAACTGAAACTGACTCAGATTGAGGTGTTATTGGTTTGGCGATCTGTAGGATCCCGATTAACACTTCATAACACGATTCAATCAAGAAACTAGAAAAGAGAAGACTGTTTAGAGAGAGAGAGAAGAGAGAGAGATGAGAGAAAAAAAGATATTATGAGATTTTAGAGAATAGATATTTTCAAAAGGAAAATATCTATATATATTTCCCTACGCATTTAATGTGATGCGTGGGATATTTAACTAGGACCCGGGCTCGGGTTTTGCTTGGAATTAAACCCGAAACATATACAATATTAGATTAACTATCGAGCCCGATTCTCGATATTTTCCTATTACAACGTTAACTAATTGATTGACCGAGACTTAAATACATAATGAACGAACTTCATGTTTGACTCAATATTTTGAGGCTAACACTTTTATATTAACTTTGAATGACTCAAAAGCTTATGTAAAGGCTTACAAAACAGTATTTAAAGACAATAAGCTTAAATGACAATAATTTAAAGGAAAACAGTAAATTGTATAAAATTAAATGACAAGTAATTTAAAGACAGAAATGTAAATGACAATATATTAAAAAAATAGTATTTAAAATGGCACAAACTTTGGTTAATACAAGTTAATGGACTTAACACAAAAATTCGGCAAGAAAACAAATGAACTACAAATTTCCTATTTATACTAAAAGCTTGGTCTTCAAGTGTGTACTGTGTGAGGAGAAGCCATAAATCATCTCAGCCTTCTATTTTGCTTTGTGCCCAAGTTCTATAATTATAACCCTTGATCTTGTTGTCATTTTTATTAGCCAAAGGTGTTAAAGGGGATTGCTAAGGTGGCAATAGCCCATGTGAAGTAAGGTTAAGGTGAGAGAGGGATGTTTTGTCTTTGGAAACAGTATATGAGGTGAGGAAGATAGTAAATAGTGACAATTGTATGAATTATGAAGTGTGAAAGTGTTGGATCTAAGTGGATAGTATGTGATTGAAGTTGTGTGGGTTATGTATGCTATTCTCGTTCCCGGGATTTTTAACACGTCTATGATGTAAAACCGGATAAATGTTTAACGGGATTTTACAAAATCAATAGAGAAACCGTGAATGAATGATTGGTTGTTGTTGAGGTTTGTTTTTTGTATGATTAATGCAGTTTAAGTCCTTTTGAGGGTATTGGATTGGTTTATGGTTTTGATGATTTTTTGGAATTCGACGCGAGTGAATTAATGAAAGAAAAATAAATTTACCTTATTTTTCCAAAATCCTAAATTTGAGTTAAAAATAAGCTAAAAAGGTTATAGAAAAAATTATATTTTACTTAATTTTTCCCGCCAAAAAGTGTCGCTAATTTTAATAGCAAACCGCTGCCAAATTAAAACACTCAAACCGCCGTGTTGTTACACAACTCGCCGTCTAATTTTAATAGCAAACCGCTGCTGAATTATTATCAACTCGCCGTGTATTAAAAATAATGCAAACCGCCGCTAATTTTGACAACTCGCCGTCTAGATGTTTTTGTCAAACCGCCGTCAAATGGTGAAATGGATAGAGTAACTTTCCCATATTTTTGCCTCATATAAAATTCAACACCGCCTTGCCTGTCAACTCGCCACCAATAAACAAGCGACTCGCCGTTGTTTGTGTCAAAACCGCCGGCTTGTTTTGATAGATTAAAATAATCAACTCCCGTTTGACTTATCCAACTACGCCTTTGAACCTTTTTCCTAAAATTGGTGGATCTTATCTGACCCCTCACATACCAAACCGCCGAGTAGAACACTTAGGACGAATTGAGAGAAATTTCACCAAATGAGGTTTCTAGCCACGAAACAAAGGTATAACATGCAATACTAAGAGTGTATAAGAAGATTAAACACACTATAACACTTGATTCTTTGTGAATCTTCCAAGATTAGGCAACTCTCCACGAAGACCACAAATATAAATTCGAACCTTTTAGTTTGATTTTCGAAATTGAGACGTTGTTAATCACTGCAGTAGCAAACACATGAACCTCTTTAAGCATGTTAGATCAAGAAAAACAACACATCAAATCCAAAAAAATAAACCCAAAATAAATTCTAGCCGAGGGGTATTATGCACAAAATAAGCCACGAATTTTGATCTTTTTAGCCACAAATGAATCAACAATCCACCCTTGAAGCTCTGGTACCAATTGTAGGATCCCGTATACGAATCCACCTAGAAATTAGAGAGAGAGTTGATCTTTTAGAGAGAGAAAAAGGAGAGAGAATTGAGAGAGAATGAGAGAAAATGGAAAATGAAATAATATTAGAATGATCAACTAACTTTTCCAAAGAGGAAAAGTTACTTATATACCCCGACACATTAAGTGACGTTCGGGATAATTGACTAGGACTCGGGCTCGGGTTTTGCTTGGGATTAAACCCGAAACATATACAATATTAGATTAACTATCGACCGATTCCCCCTATTATACTATTACACACATTAACTAATAGTAAAGATCGAGACTAGTTACACGTAATGAACGAGACTTCCCAGTTCGGCTAGATATTTTGAGGCTAACAACTTGAGATTTGTTTGTCCTCAAGCAAATGGGCTTTTCTACCTAGTAAATAGCAAAGTCGGGGGCATTTAACCTGCTCAATAAAGATAATTTATGGCACAACCAATTAGACCTCGTAATTAAAAGCACGGAAATTATATACTAACACCTCACATAAATGTTTGGATTCTCTCATTCTCTCAGGTGTAATAATGAATTATAACAATATGAGAAACGGGAAAATAACACTCACTACCTGTCATAGTATATAAATTACCATAAGCTTGATAAAGGATCAAAAACCTCCACGGTTTCTGCTGAAACACCTACTATAACACCCTGTGTTTTAGGTCATTGTACGACGTCATTTAATTAACTATTTATTTTTTAGTATTGTACGCGTTTGCTTTTAATTTACTATCGATAAGTTAAATCGCGTAAGCTAAAAATTGTCATTCAACGTAAACAGTCATCAAACAATTAAATGTTTACGTCAAGCAAGCAATATAGTATTTTTACGAAAATGATATTCAACTTTTTATAGTTTATTGTTATTGGTTACGTAAAGTGGTTACGTTTCACAATTAAATACATTTAGGCACCAGAAACCACCAAAACTTTTCTACACTTTCATAAAAAAATTCCCATATTATACCCTATGCTCAAAGTATATAACAAATTCTCCTTGTTATCTCATGGTAGCTGAATTTTTACATAAAAGAACCACACTAATCACTAAATGTTTCAAGTATACACTTTATACTTAAAAAACTAATTCTCCCTCCGTCCCAAAAATTATAGTCACGTTTCCTTTTTTGGGAGTGTCCCAATTTAATTGTCACTACTATATAATAGATAGGAAAATTTGATCAAGGTTACCATTATTACCCTTACTTGATATTATAATACAAACTTTAAAGAAGACTTTTAAATTAATAGCTTAGGGTAAAACTGTCATTATGCTAAAAAGTAAGAAAGAGAAGTGTATAATGCACTTTTCTTACTGTGTGTTTTTTGTCGGGGGACAATAATTTTGGGACGGAGGGAGTAGTATCTTCAAGATATCAAGACTTTTCTTCCTAAATTTTGTGGGATAACCTCCTCATTAGGAGACATATAGCACACAAAATACGAACCAATACATGTACAACTTCAACTCATAAATCCTAGGACTAGTACAAATAGTGAAATGGACTAAAACCCTTAAATACCAATCCTTTGTGTTGTCATCCCCACCCCTCCCCTTCACTTGATTCTTTGAATTTTTCCTAGTATACTTGACTTTATTCTTCAAGTATAAATAGAGGCTTAAGTCTTGTAGAAAAATCATACATACATTTCCTTAAGTAAAAACCAATCAAAACTCTCTCTTTTGCCTATTCTAGGCCACGGCTCAAAATCAGCAATTCAAGAACCAACCATACAATTTTTCAAAACCAATATTCTAGTGGTTCTATGATCATATTCAAGTATACAAAAAGGTTTGAATGGCTTGGTTAAGCTATTTATTGGGTTAATGCAAAGGATAATGCAAAGATTGGGTTTACTTGGAATTAGGTTTTCTTTTGTATTGGGAAGCGTAGGGTTTATAGCTATAAAATGGGTTTAGATTTGTTGTTCATCATCCTTATATTCATATGAAGGTTATCTAAAAAACCTTTATACTCTTGAACATTCATAATTTATGTGCATATACTGCTATGTAGTATATCACCCATCTAGGAAATTTATTTACATGAAAAATAGATTTTTTTACTTGTGATCATGGTATGATATACTTTTACATATATTATATGGAAGTTAATATCATGTGGTAATGGTAGTATAAGTATTGCACAAGTGTGGTTTATGTATAAAAAGTATATATAAACTAGTGGTTTTAAAAGTTACCTAATAAGTTTATAAGTATAAGGACTTATTGATCTTGTTATCTTGGATAATATTTAGACAAATCATGGACTAAGGACCTTAAATATGTAAGACATGTGATATATCGTGTTGTAGAGGACTTATAACAAGTTACTAAACTAAAAAGTTACAAAAACAAGTTAAAACACATTATTAACTAAAAACCTCAATAATACTTTCTGTTTTAATTCAAAATATAAAGCTATATTTTTATAAAATACTACATCTCATGAGGATTCCAAAAATGTAAGAAACTCGAAAAACTGATTTATAACGAAGGAGATACGCCATTTGCAAGTTATACGATAATAAACGCGTTTATAAAAGAAATTTTATAAAAAACTCATTACTCAAACCACCTATGATATTAAAGTTGATATTTTCTCAGATTATTAATAGTTTTTAGGATTCCAATACATTATGATCATGATTTTTTTTGATCAATAACGAAGGAGTTATGGATTTTTCCGTGTTTACGATAATTAAAGTTTATAAAAATAATTATATAAACTATGAACAGTAAAATATCATTTCATCTTGATACATTTGGAAAATAATAGTTAGTAAAAACTTTAAATTACGAGACGTGCTCGAAAAGAATCCCTTAAATCGGAGTTAAACGAATAAGATACCTACATTTACGTGTTTACGATAGTAAATTTATAAAAAAGTATTGACACAGTAAAAAATACTGTTTATAGTGGTTGTATAATATGAAAATATAATATTTTGATACCTCGTCTTAATACAAAAGCATGGACATAAGAAACGGACTTAAAACGATAAAGTTACGTCATTTTTACTGAAGGGATATTTATAAACGTTTTTACTTTATAAATATGATTTCACAAATACAATTAGATGGTGATGTAGCTATATAGAAATTAATCGGGTCTTAGTTATTACAATGTATTTGTACTCATCTGGCCTTTAATTAAAAGTTTAATTAGGTTGCATTCAGACGTTTACGTGACGCATTATCATTCTGTGATTTATATTGTTGATTCACTAACTCAAGGTGAGTTCATAGCCCTACGTTTTACATTTTAACGATTTACAAGTTTTGGGGTGAGAAACATATGCATGTTTTACAAATGGACGCAAGTGGACATTTTACATTATGATTACGTGTTTGCCTAAGTAGCGATAACCCTGTCTGAGCCCATTATCATGAACTGTCAATTACTAGGATTGTGAGCGCGAATGATATGAATAGATCTATTGGGATTGACATCCCCGTTCGGGTGATTAGCTATCACTGGACAAACGGACGTATACCATGTCGGACATAGGATGTTGCGGGTTAGAACATCAACACGGGCAATGTTGGCAATTTATATTGCCTTTCATACATGTCGAGCTTCAGTGTCATGAGCTTAGGGAAACGTAATTACATTTTATGATGTTTGCATCTGTTGCATTATCATGGGGAAATCTTGCGGTCCTACATTATACATTTTATAAACCTATGAATTCACTTAACAATATGTTGATGTTTTAAGCAATGTTTTTCAGGAGATCAATAAGCACGAGGTGCAAGGGATACATTGGTGGTCTTATATTTTGGATGTCATATGCATGAAGATTTGGTTGCATTACATTTTGGGATAATTGTTATGAACTTAAATCTTGTATTTTGAACAATGAACATGTAAAGCTTCGGGCTTTTGTAACAACACTTTGCTAAATCTAATGTATCAATTTTAAACGGCTTTTAATGGTCGTTCTTATATATATCTTGTGTTATTGATCTATGAAGTACCACCCCCAACCCATATTCCGTTGCAACCCAATTTGGGGTGTTACACCTACGTCATCTCCGGACCCATCGCCTAGAAACATGCCAATTTATAAACCTCGTGGATTATTAGGCCAATGTGTCGGAAACCATGGTTACCAAAAAAAAGAAACATGCCAATTAATTCGAACACGACTTTAACCGTCACCTCGTAACATTCCATTTTTGGAAACACGACTTTTGGAACCCGACTTATTTTATTTTTCTTTTTACTCATTTCGATTTTGAATAAAATGCCGACAACGAGACAAGGAACGAGTTTCGCAAAAATCGAGCAGATTGTAGCCTAACGAGTTACTAATGCTATTGAGGTTATTGCTATCGACGAGACAAAAATCTGTGTGGCTCACGAATCGATAGTTCGAGACGTACGTCATGAAGCCAAGGTTGCAAGGAATGCTAACAATAAAAGGAAGTGGGAAGGTGGTCACCAAAACAACTCGGGACAACAAAACAAACGACAAAAGGTCTTGAGAGCTTACACTGCTAGACCAGATAACAAGAAGGGATATGTTGGGAAGTTGCCTCTCTGCAACATGTGTAAGCTACATCACACTGGTCCATGCACTATAAAGTGTAACAACTGCAAGAGAGTTGGTCACGTGACTAGAGATTGTAGGACTCTCGTTCCTTCAACAATTCAGAGACCCCCAGTGGCAAATCAGAAGACTTTAGTTACTTGCTATGAGTATGGAAAGCAAGGGCATTACAGGAGTGAGTGCTCAAAGTTGGAGAATCAGAATTTTGGTAACCAGAAGGGAAATTAAAGAAAAGCTCGCGGGAACTCTAACGTCGTTATAGATCATGCTGGTGCTTAAGGAGAGATTTTTCTTACCTTGCATAGTGAGACCTAAGTCGAAGCCTTCTTAGACCGTATCCCTTAAGAGATTTGCACTAGTACTTTCCTATGAATTTCGTTGTATTGTGTGGATGTTTTTAAATCCTCTATTAATTTATGTGTCATGACGATTCCGTCAGTTACATTCCTTGAATTGTTACCGTCTTATAAACCACTTCACTGTTGTTTTATAAACTATTTCGCCATCATCTTATAAACTATTTTGCTGTCATCTTATAAACTATTTTGCGGTCATCTTATAAACTATTTTGTTGTCATCTTATAAACTATTTTTCTTTCATCTTATGAACTATTTTACTACTTTATAAACTGTTTTGGATATTACCTTATAAACAACATGGTTTATACCATTTAACTTCAAGAAACGTAACACTAGTTTGACGAAAATGAGAATTTCATCGTTAGTCCTCAATTATATATAGCTTAATCACCTATGTCTAATTCACGAAGGACCATGCTATGCAGAGAGTAGTCACCTTAAAATTTTGTCAAAATTAATTTTCTACTTATATTCCCAAAAAGAAAAAACATTGTGTGTGTATATGATGCGAGGGTTGTAGGACTTCTATACAAAGTTTTACAACTCCCTAGGCAGTGTACCTAATCGTTGCAGTGTAGTATAGGTAAGACTCGGGGGTTGTTATCGTTCTCTAGGGGAATAGGTTGGGAAGGCTCAAACACGGTCTAACAGAATTCTAAGGTAGTATGCGAGGGTAAATCTATGGTTTGAGAGGTTGGTTTGATTAACTAATATTAAACTAATTATAATCTAAACTACTAGTGATAACTTTATGATAAAAAGAAGTATTTACCTAATCATGCACTACTCCTCAGATTGCTTCTCCTAGATCTGTTGCTTTGTCACACTTGTGATGATCTGTGTAAGTATTTCCTAGGTCATGAACGGGTTACATGAACCCGCCGTCTATTTAATATTTCGTTAAGGCAACGCACAAGTAAGGTAGTATGAAGACTATTACAAGGCCCCTAAGAGCATATTAAATTCATGTGAAATAACTTAAGAGGGATCAACCATATTGGGGGTAAGGTAGTATGAAGACTGTTACCGATGGTATCCTTTCTACACACTCACGTTTCCCTAGACGCCTATGCCAATTTAATATCTTATGGCTAGTTTTCTAAAGCCTAACACGCACATCCATTAACAAGAAGCAACATCAAAAGGATCTACAATCTAAGTTTCATGCAATCATAAGTAAATACAAAGGAGGGTTTAGCCTAGCATGTTAAAGATAAAGCAAGAACATAGATCAATCAAATAACACATAGACATATTGAATAATTAATGATAAACAATCTTACTTGATTAAAACATGGATTGAAGGTAGTTACAATAGGGTTTTGAGGCCCTAAAAACAACCTAAAAAGCTGCTGGAATGACTAGGGTTCGTCTCTCTAAAATTATACAAAGTTACACACTTAAAACCCTAAAATCGGTTTTGTATATATTGTAAAAACGACGCGATAGCGTCACGTTAAAGTCCTGACGCCGTCGCTACGTGGATGATTCTAGATCCTCTTTACGTCGGGTACGTCCTGACGCCGTCGCTGAAACTCAGACGCCGTCACAATGAAGATCACGACGGTGTCGCTTTATAATAGCGACGCTGTCTCCACGCTTTATATGCACAATTCTTCATGATTTTTGGTGTAGAGTCGTAATCTTATCCGTTTCTTTTCCAAATGAGCCAAAGTCACGTGTATTTCCTCCAAATGCCATCCAGGTGCTAAAAACCTAAAAACAAACGATTAAGCAAATAATCTAGGCATATTTGCATGATTTACGGGGTTAAATGACCCTGAAAAAGTGTATGAAATGACACCTCATCAAATACCCTTACACTTGGGATTTGCTTGTCCTCAAGCAAATGGGCTTTTCTACTTAGACAATAGCAATATTAGGTTCATTTAACCTACTCTTTAAAATCATTTTTCAACACAACCTTCTAGACCTCGCAATTAAAAGCACGGAAAGTATATACTAGCACCTCACATAAGTGTTTGGGATTCTCTCTTTCACTCGGGTGTATAATAAATTATAACATAATGGGAAAACGGAAAATCAACACTCATTACTTGTCATAGCATATAAATTACCATAGGCTTGGTAAAGGATCAAACTTCCACCGCTAGGCGCAAGTATTATTCATTACTATCAAAGAGGTCTTTTTAAAGGGTTATGGGGTGTAGGTGTAAGATCACATAAATGGAAACGGAAACGGATGGGATACATTTAGGGAGTGACTTTGGGTGAATTTGGGGTGAAAGGGTTAGCTAATTGTTTATACAAATGCACGTTGGTTGGGTTGCTAAGCCAATAACTCGGACAAAGATATACAAACTCTACATCAATCTCTTTCTTTTTCTTTTCTTGACTCTAATGATTAACATATACTAAGCAAATGCAGCTCCGTAATTATTTCTACTTTTTTATATACATTTTTTTTTACACTTTTGCCCTGCCAATGCTTAATACTTTATAATACATCATGGGGGTTTATAGATAAACCCCCTACTCTTGAACTTTTACTTTACTCGATAGTTACAATCAACTTTTGACCGAATGAGGTGGATCAACCATAACATGGAGATCATTTGACAAACATATGGGGGTATTGACTTAACTTTCTTTTCCATCTTTTCGCGAAATAAATGCTAATGAATCTTAATCGTCACCTCAAACTGTATTTACAAGGATAAAGGACCTTAAGCAACGTGTACGCAATAAATTAATCTTGGGTTAAACAATTATCTACTAAATCGCAGTACTATACAAGAGTAGGCTAAGGCGATTTGGGTATATACGATTGGTTTAAGGTTTGACCAATGCTCTTCAGTAATTCTCCGGTTACCAGAATAATTGACAAGAACCATAAAAAATGATAGGCTCGGAGGGTTGTACTAGGGGTATCATGCACTAAAAATGAGCGCATGGCAAGGGTGTAGGATAGTTATATGACCGAGGTGACCATCATAACAATTATAGGTTTAAAACATGGGTTAATCCTTGTGCCTCTTATCTAGCAAATCCTAATACTCACTATGTGGTCTCGGGATGCATTACAAAAACAAGTTCTAGAATTTAATATACTACCGGTACACTCATATAATTTAATACCGATACCAATGCTCCAGAAAAGGCCGTCACAAAGACCATAGTTATCACATCCATATATGACGGAATAGGACATCATATGATGCATTTCGAACCTTAACTCGAACAAGCTAAAGGTATAAACTATCTTGGGTATCAATAATGGATACCTGAATTTCTATAGATCTAAAGGCGAACCTCACATTTTTGAGGTGGAATTCTGAGGGGTTTTGTGCTATTCATATAAATTCCTATCCATGAGACGCTATCAATACTCGGTTTTTGTCGGTATGTGTCATAATTTTTTTTTAATTTAGGTCAAAATTACCTTTTTATGTTATGTTTCGATATATTACTCATCTTTTTAATGACAAAGCAAATGGAAAATGAAGGAATAGTTACTAAGGATTATTTTTCCCTACACTTAAGTTAAACATTGTCCCTGATTTTCTATAGAAGTACCCGTAAAAACGAATAAAGGGAAAAGAAAACGAGTAAAAGAAACTAGTACTCCCCTGGTTTGCTCAACAATAGAGAAGAAACATGCCATAACTGGTTAGATCGTCCTCCAAGAATCATCTAATGAAACTTCCTAATAACTTCCAAGCTTCTTCTTATCAAATATAACATGTAATCAAAGACAAAGACAACTACACCAAGCATAAAATCGGCGGGATAGATATATACAATGAGAATTTAGGGTTTGACTTTATGAAAGCATTAAAGATAAGATGAGAGTAATGATGTAATCATAGGTTTATGCAGGTTTACAAAAAAATTACAAATTTTAAATATTGCACATTCTATTTTTCAAAAATACTTGAAAAAATTCAAATTTTCACATTGCTAGAGACGCGATGCCGTCGGGTATTAATCTCGACGCCATCTGATGTGGAGGTCATAGGACTTTAGCAAGAAGTTTTACAACTCCCTAGGCAGTGTACCTAATCGTTGTAGTGTAGTATAGGCAAGACTCAGGGGTTGTTATCATTCTCTAGGGGAATAGGTTAGAAAGGCTTGATCACGGTCTAACAAAATTCTAAGGGTTGAGAATAGGTTCTGTTTGTGTTTTTATGTTTAATAGAAAGCAGGTAAATTAAGGGTTTGAGAGTGTTGAATAAACATAATATTAATCTAAACTAATTATAATCTATACTACTGGTGATAACTTTATGATAAGTGAATGTATTTACCTAATCATGCACTACTCCTCAGATTGCTTCTCCTAGATTCGTTGCTTTGTCACACTTGTGATGATTTGTGTAAGTATTTCCTAAATCATGAACGGATTACACGAACCCGCCGTCTATTTGATATTTTGTTAAGGCAACGCACAAGTAAGGTAGTATGAAGACTATTACAAGGCCCCTAAGAGTATATTAAATGCATGCGAAATATCTTAAGAGGGATCAACCATATAATGGGTAAGGTAGTATGCAGACTGTTACCGATGGTATCCTTTCTACGCACTCACGTTTCCCTAGACATATCAACAACGATACAGACAAACGCTGGTTTTCTAAAGCCTAATGCGCACATTCATCAACAAGAAGCAACATCAAAAGGATCTACAATCTAAGTTTCATGCAATCATAGATAAATACAAAGGAGGGTTTAGCCTCGCATGTTATAAAGAAAGTAAGAAGATAAATCAATCAAACAACACATAGACATATTGAATGATTAATGATAAATAAACTTACTTGATTAAAACATGGATTCACGGTAGTACAATATGGTTTTGAGGCCCTAAGAATGACCCATAAAGCTGCTAAAACGACTAGGGTTCGTCTCCCTAGGTTTATACAATGTTATCCCAAAGTTACACACTTAAAACCCTAAAAACGGCTTTATATTTATAGAGATATCGACGCGACGACGTCGCTTTGTAACCCTAACACCGTCGCCACGTAGATGATTCTAGATCCTCTTTAAGTCGGCCACGTCCTGACGCCGTGCTAAATCGCTGACGCCGTCACTGGATAGATCACGACGGCGTCGCTTTATGCTTGCGACGCCGTCTCTACGCTCTGTTTGAATAATCTTTATGATTTTTGATGTAGGTCCGTAATCTTGTCCGTTTCTTCTCCGAATGAGCCTAAGTCACGTGTATTTCCTCTAAATGCCATCCAAGTGCTAAAAACCTGAAAATGAACGATTAAGCACATAATCTGGGCATATTTACATGATTTAAGGGGTTAAATGACCCCGAAATAGTGTATAAAATGACACCTCATCAAATACCCCTACACTTGGGATTTGCTTGTCCTCAAGCAAATGGGATTTTCTACCTAGACAATAGCAATATGAGGATCATTTAATCTACTCTTTAAAAGTATTTTACAACACAACCTTCTAGACCTCGTAATTAAAAGCACGAAAAGTATATACTAGCACCTTACATAAGTGTTTGGGAAATTTCTCTTTCTATCGGGTGTATAATAAATTATAACATAATGGAGAAACGGAAAATCAACACTCATTACCTGTCATAGCATATAAATTACCATAGGCTTGGTAAAGGATCAAACCTCCACCGCTAGGTGCAAGTATTATTCATTACTATCAAAGAGGTCTTTTTAAAGGGTTGTGTGGTGTAGGTGTAAGATAACATATATGGAAATGGAAACGGATGAGATACATTTGGGGTGGCTTTGGGTGAATTTGAAGTGGAAGGGTTAGTTAATTATTTATACAAATACACGTTGGTTTGGTTGCTAAGCCAAGAACTCGGACAAAGATATACAAACTCTACACAACTCTACATCAATCTCTTTCTTTTTCTTTTCTATTTTTCTCCTTTTTTCTTTTTTTTGAACATACTACATCGCTTGGGGCTTATAGATGCACCCTACACTTAAACTTTTACATACTTTACAAATGAACTATTCTATGACCCGAATTAAGGCAGATCAACATAACATGGAGCTTATTGAGCTCTATTGGGGGTAATAAATTACTTCTTCCCCAATTCTTCATAAGATGAATACTACCATGAATCCCAATCGTTCCAAAACTATATTTACAAGGATAAGGACTTAACAACCGTATAATCAATAATTAACTTGGGTTAAAATAATAATGTACTAAATGTGAGTACATACAAGGTAGGCTAAGGTGATTTAGGTGTAACGATTGGTTTAAGGGTAACAATGCTCTTCATTAATTAAGATGAAATCTACCAGAAAATTACGAGGACCGTGAAAAATGATAGGCTCGGAGGGTTATACTAGGGGTATCCTGCACAAAAAATGAGTGCATGGCAAGGGTGTGGGATAGTTATATGATCGGTGTGACAATCATAAAAATTACAGGTTTATAACATGGGTTAATCCTAGTGCCTCTTATCTAGCAAATCTTAATACTTACATGCGGTCTCGGGATGCATCACAAAAACAAGTTCTAGAATTTAATATACTATCGGTACACTCATATGATTCTTTGAACCGATCTCAATGTTCCAGAAAAGGTGAAAAAGATCATACGTACACATCCGTAACGACAGAATAGACACATATGTCTGCATTCGAACCTTAACTCGAAATTGCTAAAGGTAGAATCATCTTGGGTATCAATAATGTATACCCGAATTCCTATAGATCTAAAGGCGAACCTCACATTTTTGGGGTGGAATTCTGAGGGTTTTTGTGCTAGTCATATGAATTCCTATCCATGAGACGCTATTAATACTCGGTTTTCATCGGTATCTGTCATAAAAAAATTTAAATTTTGGTCAAAATTACCTTTTATGCTTATGTTTCGATATATTACTCATCATTTTAAGGAACAAGCAAATTGCAAATGAAGGAATAGTTTCTAAGGATTATTTCCCCCCTCTACACTTAAGTTGAACATTGTCTCTAATGTTCTATAGAAGTACCCGAAAAACGAATAAAGGGAAAAGAAAACGAGTAAAAGAAACTAGTTCTCCCCTGGTTTGCTCAATAATAGAAGAGAAACATGCGATAACTGGTTAAATCGTCCTCCAAGAATCGTCCAATGAAACTTCCTAAGAACTTCCAAGCTTCTTCTCATCAAATATAACCTGTAATCAAAGACAAAGACAACTTTACCAAGCATAAAATCGGCGGGATAGATATAAATACAATGAGAGTTTAGGGTTTTGACTCCATGAAAGCAGTAAAGATAGGATGAGAGTAATGATATAATCATAGGTTTCTGCAGGTTTATAACAATATTACAAATTTTAAATATTGCACATTTTATTTTTCAAAAATACTTAAAGATTTTCGAATTTTCACATTCCTGGAGACGTGACACCGTCGGGTATTAATCTCGACGCCGTCTCCAGCGTCTGTGAAAAATTCTTCTTCGTTTTTAATGAGAAATTTTATGCACGCAATTTTATTAGTTATATCTGATGAAAACACTGCATAAAAACCTGGAATTAATTGTTACAATCATATGACTAAAAAATGACGCGAATTAATCTAAACTATTTATTTTAAATGTTTGAAATGGTTCTTAAAAACCGGATATTTCCCTTACACTTATTTTGTTGCAAAATACCTTTGATTGTAAATAAGACGAAGTTACCAACAAAACAAAGCATGATTACAAAGTGATGAATTCAAACATTATAAAACAAACAATACAGAATAAAACACAAGACACTCCTAAATGCGGGAAAGTAAATATTGGGTTGCCTCCCAAAAAGCGTTTTTCTTTATTTACGAGTCTTGTAGCTAGACTCGAACTCACACGTTCTTACGTGACTTCTCCTTCATCATCCATTCCAGTCGCATACTCGGGTCCAAGCTTAATGGTGTCTCTATAAAACCCATCTTCTAAGTCGGATGGCTTCCTACATCCTCTATCATAGTCATCCTCACTAATTATTATCCTAGATGATAATAAGTCATGACCCTCGCTAGACAATTCGCTCCTCTCTGGGTCCTTATATGACGTTTTAAAGGTAATATCTTTAATCCCATCCGTGAAAGTCATTAACCCGTATTTCCTATTTATAGCTAGACAGGCGGTCTCAACGAAGGGCCGTCTAAATACTAAACTTGACAAACTAAGATCAATATTAGTCTCAATGTTTTCTAGAATGGTGAAGTCCATGACGTAACTCATATTTCCCACAAATACATGCATATCCCTTCCTAATCCTATGAAATTTCTTCCCCTATACTCATATCCATTCTTTCTAATAAAGTTATAATAGGCCAAGGACATGTGGGTAGGTCAATATCAATATATGTGTTAGCTGTAAATTTATGTCTAATCATGCAGGGAATTTAAAGGTTTCTAGGGTCACCCTTTTTGATCCTAAAGTCATAATTAAGTGAGCATTTAGGCATTTCATTAATCAACGACTCATAAACCGACTCCTCACTTGTGTCAACTAAATATAGAGGCTCTTCAACATCTAACCATTCAATTCTCTCGTCATCCTTGTTAGGTCCTAAATTACCAATAGCAGTTGTGTCTTTTAGCTCCAGTTGTGATGTATTTCTTTGTTCTTCATTGTGTGCCATGGTGTTGGTGTCTTCGGGGTTGCCCTCTCTTTCTCGCTCTTTTTCCTCAGCCTTGCTATTACGGGGGTTGCTTTATTGCTTGGGATGGATTGTGATGATATTGATCGAACTGTGGGTGTGGGTTGAGCATTGCGGTAGTGCTCCCGCTATTCGATCGGTGATGGCTTTCAACACTGTGTCGATTTTGTTGGTCATCTCGCTTTGTTGTTGTTTGAAATCGGCTTCAAACTTGGACAATCTAGCGTCTTGAGATGCCATGAAGTTGGACACCAATCATTCAAGATTTGATTGACTGTTAAAATTTTAAGGATTGTTGCTGAAGGAACGGTTCGGGATCGAACCGTTGGGTTGGAACCGGTTAGGTGGGTTTGAAAAATTATTTTGAGAATTTTGGGTTTGTCTCCACCTAAGGTTTGGGTGGCTTTTCCATGAGTGTCACCAAAATTGTTTTGCTCGGGCTTGAAAGTGTACCACTTACCTCCCGCTTCGTCAGTACACGAGGATGCATATTCAACGAAGGCTTGTTCGGGATTTTCTATGCAATACTGAGTGTCATGGGGACCACTACAGATCTCACATGAGGAAATGATTTTGTTCACTTGAGTGGGTTGTGTCAGAGCAAGATGAGCTTCCATCAAGCGTTGGACTTGATTTTAGAGCTCGATGAGGCGGCGGTCGGATGTACTCGGGACATCTTGAGGCAGAGAGATTGCCTTGATTGACTTAGCAAAATCCCTTGGATCTTTCCAACTTTCGTTGTCATAGAGGGCGAGGTCCTCTAATAATGCCCAGGATTCTTTGGTGTTTCTGTCACGAAGCTTGCCACCGGCCGATTAGTCAATGGTTCGTCTTGTGACGGGATTGACATGATCATAAATAATTTGGACTTGGAGCCAAAGATCGATGCTATAATGAGGGACTTTTTGTAGTAAGTCCTTGAAACAAGTCCATGCTTCAAAAAGAGATTTTCCTTGATGTTGTTGGAACATAAGGATATCGTTTCGGAGTTTTGCAGTCCTTCCTGATGGAAATAATTGAGCAAGGAAACGAGTAGTAGGATCCTCCCATGTGGTGATGGATCCTGCTGGAAGACGTTCAAGCCAACTGCTAGCTTGATCGCGAATGGAATATTTGAAATAAACGCAGGCGCATTCTTTCCCTATTTTTACCATCAAGGTCAAGTGAGTCCACAAGTTTTAAGAAATCCTTGAGGTGTTCGTTTGGATCCTCGGACCGAAGTCTGTGGAATTAGCATCCGTTTTGCACCAACCGGATAGTATCGGATCGAAGAGGCACCACGTTGTTCCTTATGGGGAGCTCAATGGTATTCTTGTAGCCCTCGTGGCTAGGTTTGGAGTAATCTCCAAGAGTGCGGATAAGATTCTCATCTCCTATGGTGGTTGATGAGAATGGATTACGAAACAAATAACACAAAGAAAATATAGACTACTAGAAAGCTAATGTACAGAAATTAAATTCTCGCTTGAAAGGATTCAAGCAAGTAGAACTAAGCTAAACTATGATCGAAACCTAACTATTCCTCACAAAGCGGCGCCAAAAACTTAATGTGGAGGTCATAAGACTTCAGCAAGAAGTTTTACAACTCCCTAGGCAGTGTACCTAATCGTTGTAGTGTAGTATAGGCAAGACTCGGGGGGTTGTTATCGTTCTCTAGGGGAATAGGTTGGGAAGGCTTGATCATGGTCTAACATAATTCTAAGGGTTGAGAGAAGATTCTTTTTGTGTTTTTATGTTTAATAAAAAACAGGTAAATCAAGGGTTTGAGAGGTTGGTTTGATAAACTAATAATTAAACTAATTATAATATATACTACTGGTGATAACTTTATGATAGGTGAATGTATTTACCTAATCATGCACTACTCCTCAGATTGCTTCTCCTATATCTGTTGCTTTGTCACACTTGTGATGATCTGTGTAAGTATTTCCTAAATTATGAACGGATTATACGAACCCGCCGTCTATTTAATATTCCGTTAAGGCAACGCACAAGTATTGTAGTATGGAGACTATTACAAGGCCCATAAGAGTATATTAAATGCATGTGAAATAACTTAAGAGGGATCTACCATATTAGGGGTAAGGTAGTATGAAGACTGTTACCGATGGTATCTTTTCTACACACTTACGTTTCCCTAGACGTCTATGCCAATTTAATATCTTATGGCTATTTTTCTGAAGCCTAACGCGCACATCCATCAACAAGAAGCAACATCAAAAGGATCTACAATCTAAGTTTCATGCAATCATAAGTAAATACAAAGGAGGGTTTAGCCTAGCATGTTAAAGATAAAACAAGAACATAGATCAATCAAACAACACATAGACATATTAAATGATTATTGATAAACAATCTTACTTGATTAAAACATGGATTAAAGGTAGTTACAATAAGATTTTAAGGCCCTAAAAACGACCTAAAAAGCTGCTGGAATGAGTAGGGTTTGTCTCCTTAAAATTATACAAAGTTACACACTTAAAACCCTCAAAATCGGTTTTGTATATATAGTAAAAATGACGCGACGACGTCGCGTTGAAGTCTTGACGCCGTCGCTACGTGGATGATTCTAGATCCTCTTTAAGTCGGCCACGTTCTGACACCGTCCCTAGAACTCAGACGCCGTCATAATGAAGATCACGACGGCGTCATTTTATAATGGCTACGCCGTCTCTACGCTTTGTATGCACAATTCTTCATGATTTTTGGTGTAGAGTCGTACTCTTGTCCGTTTCTTCTCCAAATGAGCCCAAGTCATGTGTATTTCCTCTAAATGTCATCCAAGTGCTAAAAACCTGAAAACGAACAATTACACACAAATATCTGTGGCATTATTTGCATGATTTATGGGGTTAAATGACCCAAAAAAAGTGTATAAAATGACACCTCATCGGTATACATAAGCTGTGCATGTCATGGGCATTCGTATTAATAAGCACACTAACTAAGTAGACATTTAAACAACCTTATCATATAGAGTCATCCTCATCTTACACCACTAGTCATCATAGGACATTCCACCAACCAGTGTGGTCACAATTAATGAATTTGCTAAACCACCCGTTCAACATCGACTTAATGCTCGTAGAACTCGGTAGCGTCGATGTCATCATCTGTATCCCCTTTGGTGATGATATTTTAATGATTCAAGGCAATAGGAGCGATGGTAGTAATGAGTCTAGATTGAACATCATATCTTGCACCAAAACCTAGAAGTATATACACAGAAAGGATGCAATGTGTTTCTGGCACACATCACTGATAAGAAGACGGAGGAAAAGTCAGAGAAGAAGCGACTTGGGGATGTTGATGCGGGTGGTTGCAAACATCAAAGTTTTCTAATCCCCTAGGCAATGTACCTAATCGTTGTAGTGTAGTATAGGCAAGACTCGGAGGTTGTTATCATTCTCTAGGGGAATAGTTTAGGTAGGCTCGAATCAAATGTCACTAAGGTCTAAGGGTTGAGAGAAGAATATTTTTTTTGTATTTTTATATTTTTTTGAAAGCAAGTAAATTCTCGGGTTTAAACTTTAAAAGGGGTTGTTTTAAACTAATTAACTACTAATCTACTTTTAAACTAATCTAACTATGTGGAAACTCGTATAGGTAAACATACGTGCTCACTTAATCATGCATTACTCCTTAGTTTGCTCTTCCTAATCCTATTGCCCGTCACCCTTGCGGTGTAATATGTAAGTATTTCCTAATTCATAAACGAATTGCACGAACCCGCCGTCTATGTAATACTCCGTTAAGACAACGCACAAGAAAGGTAGTATGAAGACTATTACAAGGCTCCTAAGAGTGTATTACACGCATTCAAACACTTAAAAGGCGATCAACCATATTAGGGAAAGGTAGTATGAAGACTATTGCGATGGTATCCTTTCTACACAATCACTTGTCCTTAGACGTCTTCGCAAGCAATTAAGAAGCTAGTTTTCTAGAGCCTAAGGTGCACACCACCAACAAGAAGCAATAGTAAAAGGAATTACAAACCAAGTTTCATGCAATCATAAGCAAACACTAATAAATTTAGCCAAACATGTTTATTGAAAGCAAAGAACATTTAATCAAACAATACATAGACATATTGAAAGATTAAAGGGATAAAAGAACTTCACTTAAAAATAATCATGGAGTAATGGTGGATACAATAAGGTTTGAGAACCCTAAAATAAACCTAAAGACTGATAAAAATCGTTCCCTAAATATTCCTCACGAATTCCACATACTTTAAAACCAAAAACTAGGGTTTGTATATATAGGAAAATCATCACAACGACGCCGCTTGTTAATTGTGACGTCGTCGCCCCGCCGAATTTTCTAAGGGTTTCTTTAAGTCGGCTACTTCCGATGCCGTCTCAAAAATATCTAACGCCGTCGCTTGAGCCTTGTGATGCCATCGCAAGGAATCGCGACGCCGTCTCCACTCACTGTATGCCCTTTAGATATCAATTTTTATGTAGAGTTGAAATCTTGTCCGTTTCTTCCCAAATTGAGTCCAAGTCACGTGTATTTCCTCCAAATGCCATCCAAGTGCTAAAAACACAAAAATATACGATTAAGCACGTATTTTAGGCATAATTGCATGATTTAGGGGGTTAAATGACCCTAGAAAAGTGTATAAAATGACACCTCATCGAATACCCCTACACTTAGGATTTGCTTGTCTTCAAGCAAATGAGCTTTTCTACCTAGTCAATAGCAAGATTAGGGACATTTAACCTACTTAATAAAGATAATTCATGGCAGAACCAACTAGACCTCGTAATTAAAAGCACAAAAATTATATACAAGCACCTCAAATAAGTGTTTGGATTCTCTCTTTCTCTCAGGTGTATAATGAATTATAACAATATGAGAAACGGGAAAATAACACTCATTACCTGTCATAGCATTTAAATTACCATAAGCTTGATAAAGGATCAAACATCCACCGCGTTGGCGTAAGCACCTAGAAATTACTATCAAAAAGATCTTTAATGGGTTGTGATGTTTGGGTGTAGGGTAAAGGAAAACACGATTGGGGGTATTTGGGGAATTTACTTGTGGCAAGTCAATCATTCACAAGAATACATGTATAAGGCGTTTCTAAGCCAAGACTCGACCACACTAAGACAAAGATATACAAACTCTACATCAAACTCTTTCTTTTTCTTTTCTTGACACTATCTTGAACATAAACATAAAAATAAGCAAAATGGCAGCCCTTAAATTTTTTTCTTTTTTTTCTATTTTCTTTTTCCCTTTTTTCTCATTTTTTCATACACTTTTGCCATGCCATCTGCTGAAACATACATAATACATGACTTGGGGTTTATAATTGCACCCCTACATTTGAGTTTTAAATACTTATTACATAAAATAACTAATGACCCGAATTAGGAGGATCAATAAGCTCGTCTGGGGGTAATAATTTGACTTCTTTCCCATTTCTCCATAAATAAAAACTTCCATGAGTCCCAATCATCCCAAAATTAGATTCACTAATAAAAGACTTGACTTAGCAACCATGTACTCAAGCAAACAACTAACGGGTTTACAAATGTGATAACAATAATGTACAAAAAATGAGTACATACAAATAAGGCTAAGGCGATTTGGGTGTAACATTTTGATGGGTGTAAAAAATGCTCTTTATTAATAATCCGGAATCAACCAGAAAATTACGAGAACCGCAAAAAAGGTAGCTCAGAGGGGTGTACTAGGGATATCTTTGATGATGTGTCATTTTATACACTTTTCAGGGCCATTTAACCCCCTAAATCATGCAAATATACCCAGATTATGTGCTTAATCGTTTGTTTTCAGGTTTTTAGCACTTGGATGGCATTTGAAGGAAATACACGTGACTTGGGCTAATTTGGAGAAGAAATGGACAAGATTGCGACTCTACACCAAAAATCATGAAGAATTGTGCATACAGAGCGTGGAGACGGCGTCGCCATCATAAAGCGACGACGTCAGGATCTTCATCGTGATGACGTCAGAGATCCAGAGACGGCGTTAGGACGTGGCCGACTTAAAGAGGATCTAGAATCATCTACGTGGTGACGGCATCACGACTTTAAAGCGACGCCGTCGCGTCGTTTTCACTATATATATAAAACTGATTTTAGGGTTTTACATGTGTAACTTTAAGTTTTGGGAGACGAACCCTAGTAATTCTAGCAGCTTTTTAGGTCATTTTTAGGGCCTCAAAACCCTATTGTAACTACCTTCAATCAATGTTTTAATCAAGTAAGATTATTTATCATTAATCATTCAATATGTCTATGTGTTGTTTGATTGATTTATGTTCTTGCTTTCTTTATAACATGCTAGGATAAACCCTCATTTGTATTTACTTATGATTGCATGAACTTAGGTTGTAGATCCTTTTAATGTTGTTTCTTGTTAATGGATGTGCGCGTTAGGCTCTAGAAAACTAGCCATAAGATATTAAATTGGCATAGACGTCCAGGGAAACACGAGTGTGTAGAAAGGATACCATCGCGGCGGTAACAATATTATTACTTCCTTACCCCTAATATGGTTGATCCTCGCTTAAGATATTTCACATGCATTTATATATACATGTAGGGGCCTGTAATAGTCTTCATACTCCTTGCTTGTGCGGTTGCCTTTACGGTAATTTAAATAGTTGGCGGGTTCATGTAATTCGTTCATGACTTGGGAAATACTTACACAGATCCTTCACAAGTGTGACAAAACAATAGATCTAGGCGAAGCAATCTGAGGAGTAGTGCATGTTAGGTAAATACGTCTTTTTATCATCAAAGTTATCACTAGGAGTTAGATTATATTTAGTTTTAATTTTGATAAAACAAAAACCACCCTCTCAAATCCATGATATTTACTTGCTTTCTTAAAAAATATAAAAACACAAAAGAATCTTCTCCAACCCCTTAGAATTGTTCGAGCCTTCCTAACATGTTCCCTTAGAGAACGATAACAACCCCCGAGTCTTGCCTTACTACACTACAACGGTTAGGTACTCTGCCTAGAGGATTGTAAAGCTTCCTGTGAAGTCTTCACAACCTCCACATCAAGTTTTTGGCGCCGCTACGTGGGGAATAGTTGGGTTTCAAACATTGTTTAACTTAGTTCTACTCGATTGATTCCTATCAAGTAAGAATTTTATTTTTCGTATATTAGCTTTCTTATAGTCTATCATTTCTTTGTGTTATTTGTTTCCTAATCCATTCTCGTCAACCACCATGAGAGACGTGAATCCTATCCGTACTCTTGGAGATTACTCCAAACCTAGCCACGAGGGCTACAGGAACACCATTGAGCACCTCGAAGGGAACAATGTGGTACCTCTTCGATCCGACACCATCCGGTTGGTGCAAAACGGATACTCATTCCACAGACTTCGGTCCGAGGATCCAAACCAATAGGGAAAGAAAGCGCTTGTGTTTATTTTAATTTTTCTTTTGCGATCAAGCTAGCAATTGGCTTGAACGTCTTCCAGCAGGATCCATCTCCATATGGGAGGATCTTACTACTCGTTTCCTTACTCAATTCTTTTCACTAGTAAGGACTGCAAAACTCCTCAATGACATTCTTATGTATCAACAACATCAAGAAGAGTCTCTTTCTGAAGCATTGACTCGTTTCAAGGACTTACTCCAAAAAGTCCCTCATTATGGCATCGATCTTTGGCTCAAAGTCCAAATCTTTTATGACCATGTCAATCCCGTCACAAGACGATCCATTGACCAATCGACTGGTGGCAAGCTTCGTAACAAAAACGCCAAAGAATCCTGGCCATTATTAGAGGACCTCGCCCTCCATGACAATGAAAGTTGGAACGACCTAAGGGATTTCGCTAAGCCGGTCAAGGCAATCTCTTTGCCTCAAGATGTCCCATGTACATCCGACCGTCGTTTAATCGAGCTCGAAAATCAAGTCCAATGCTTGATGGAATCTCATCTTGCTCCAAGGCAACCTACTCAAGTGAACAAAATCATTTCTTCATGTGAGATCTGCAGTGGTCCCCACGACACTCAGTACTGCATGGAAAATCCTGAACAAGCCTTTGTTGAATATACATCCTCGCTTACTGACGAAACAAGAAGTAGGCAGTTCGCTATGAACCAAGGACCAATAAACTTTAACGAAGCCGCCAATACTTAGAAAGGAATTCCGTACTTTAACTGGGCACACGACCAAACATTTACGAGCCCATAAAATGGCTTGTTCTCCACCCACTCGTCTTATTACCAAACTAAGCATGAGAAGGCACTAATTGATTTTGACTCTCATCAAGAGAAAAGACTATCCAGCCTGAGAACTCAACTTGGAAAACAACAAGACGACATGATTAGTTAAATTAATCTTTTGTGGAAAACCATTTATGAAAAGCTTGATGATACTCCCATTCGTAACACTACAGGAAGCCCCGCTGCTCAAATGAATTTCACGTCTACTAACTACCCCATAAAAGAGGAGCTTCGTGGCAAGGGAATCAAAAGCACATCAAAGTTACTCTCCCCAAAATATTTGTCTCAGTCATCCTTAGCAGAACAAAATAGAAACCCTTCATTGTCAAAACGTGTTCACTTCGTTAATTCAATCGTTATTCTAAATAAGGATGATGAAGCTAAGGAAGAGGGAAATGTGAAGTTTAGTACAACCGAGTACGAGGATCACGAGACGACTGTGGAAAGCGATGAGGAGTTCGAGGAAGAAACTGAAGAAGAAATCAAAGAAGAAGAGGAAGATAGCCCGAAACACTTTGACAGTTTCCCCACTATGAAAGAATTAAGGTATCACAAATGGCTCTTGAAAAACCTTTGACCCTCATGGGTAAAGGCCAAGATTAGAACCGGGAACTTGAATAACATTAAATTTTCTTGCATGATTGGCCACATCGACAAAAAGCAAGCCTATTTGGATATGGAATCACCGATCAATGTAATGTCTAGGCTTCATTATAATTGGATCATGAGCAAAAGGTTGGGGCCAAGAAGGAAACCATCAAACCTTGGGAAAATCTACAATTTTATAGGGAGAGTTAAGGGGTTAAAAGTTTTTGTTGGTAGCTTCACTTACGAATGTGACTTCATGGTGCTTGAGGATACCACTAGTGTCATTGATCATGACCTAGGGTCGGTTGTATTCGGAAAACCGTCTGTAGAAGCAACCGGGCTCGTTTACTACTGGGAGGAAGGAACAATCACGTTTGAAAAAGATAAGGAGAAGATTGTGTTTAAAATTCCCCACAAGTTGGAATGGTTCAAACACAGATTTTACAGACGTAAAAACCGATCGCATACCTCCTTTTGTCATAGAAAGTGACGATGACAACAACAAAAAAACCCACTACTCTAATAGCTTAGATTTGAGACCTGAATACAAACATGATGAAAATGTGTGTAGAGCCATTCGGAGCTTGATAGCCATAAAGGCCAAGAGAAACAAAGGAGAAGTCATGTAAGGACGTGTGACTTCGAGTCTAGCTACAAGACTCATAAATAAAGAAAAACCCTTTGTGGGAGGCAACCCAATGTTTAGTTTCCCACATATTAGGAGTGTCGTGTGTTTTAATTCTTTTCATTTATTCTTTTATGTTTGAATTCATCATCTTGTAATCATGCTTTGTTTGTTTGTAACTTCATCTTATTTACAATCAAATATATTTTGCATAAAATAAGTGTAGGGGGATCTATCCGATTTATAAGAACCAGAATCAAACATTTAAAATAAATTGTTTAGATTAATTCGCGTCAGTTTCGAGTTATATGATTGTAATGATTAATTCGAGGTTTTTATGCAGTGTTTTCTACAGATATAACTAATAAAATTGCGTGCAGGAAATTTCTCATTAAAAACGAAGAAGAAATCTTCACAGTGCGTGGAGACGGCGTCGGGATTAAACCCGACGGCGTCGCGTCTCCAGCAATGTGAAGATTCGAAAATTTTCAAGTATTTTTGAAAAATAAAATGTGCAATATTTAAAATTTGTAATTTTGTTGCAAACCTGCAGAAACCTATGATTATATCATTGCTTTCATCTTATCTTTACTGCTTTCATAGAGTCAAAACCTTAAACTCTCGTTGTATATATCATATTTCGCCGATTTTACGCTTGATGTAGTTGTCTTTGTCTTTGATTTACAGGTTATATTTGACGATAAGAAGCTTGGAAGTTCTTAGGAAGTTTCATTGGACGACTCTTGGAGGACGATCCAACTAGTTATCGCATGTTTCTTCTCCATTATCGAGCAAACCAAGGGAGTACTAGTTTCTTTTACTTGTTTTCTTGTCCCTTTATTCGTTTTTACGGGTACTTTTAAGAACATTGGGGACAATGATCAACTTAAGAATAGGGGGAAATGTAGGGGGAAAATAAGCCTTAAAAAGTATTCCTTCATTTTCCATTTGCTTTATCCTTAAAATGATGGTAAAATATCAACAACATCATAAAAAGGTAAGTTTTGAACCAAAATTAAAAAAAAATTCTGACGCATACCGACCGAAAACAACCGAGTAATAAATAAGCGTCTTATGGATAGAAATGTATATACTACACAAAAACCCTCAAAATCCCATCCAAAAATTGGAGGTACGCCTTTAGATCTATAGGAATTACGGGTAACTCTATTTTTTTAGTACCTAAGGATACTTTATACCTTTACTTGTTCGAGTAATGTTCGAATGCATTTATATGTGTCTAATCCGTCGATACGGTCATTTGCTTTGTCCTTAAAATGATGGGTAATATATCAAAACATAGCATAAAAAAGGTAATTTTGACCAAAATTTAGAATTTTTATGACACATACCGACGAAAACCGAGTATTAATAGCGTCTCATGGATAGGAATTTATATGACTAGCACAAAAACCCTTATAATTCCACCCCAAAAATGTGAGGTTCGCCTTTATATCTATAGGAATTCGGGTATCCATTTTTAATACCCAAGATGATTCCACCTTTAGCAATTTCGAGTTAAGGTTTGAATGCAGACATATGTGTCTATTCCGTCGTTACGGATGTGTACATATGATCTTTGTCACCTTTTCTAGAACATTGAGATCGGTTCAAAGAATCATATGAGTGTACCGATAGTATATTAAATTCTAGACCTTGTTTTTGCGATGCATCCCGAGACCGCGTAGTAAGTACTGGGATTTGCTAGATAAGAGGTACTAGGATTAATCCATGTTTTAAACCTGTAATTGTTATGATGGTCACCTCGATTATGTAACTATCCCACACCCTTGCCATGTACTCATTTTTAGTGCAAAATACCCCTAATACAACCCTCCGAGCCTATCAGGTTTTTAAGGGTTCTCGTAATTTTTTGGTTAAGCCAGACTATTAATGAAGAACACTGTTACCCTTAAAGCAATCGTTACACCCAAATCGCCTTAGCCTACCTTGTATGTACACTTTTAGTATATTATTGTTTTAACCCAAGTTAATTATTGAGTATACGGTTGCTAAGTCCTTATCCTTGTAAATACAGTTTTGGGACGATTAGGATTCATGGTAGTATTTATTTCGTAAAAGAATGTGGAAGAAAAGTTAAGTCAATACCCCCATATATTTGTCAGATGATCTCCATGTTATGTTGATCCGCCTCAATTCGGGTCATAGAATAGTTTGCTTGTATAAGTAATTGGCTAACCCTTTCACCCCAAATTCACCCAAAAGCCACCCAAATGTATCTCATCCGTTTCCGTTTCCGTTTCCATTATTGTTATCTTACACCTACACCCCACAACCCTTTAAAAAGAGCTCTTTGACAGTAATGACTAGTACTTACGCCTAGCGGTGGAGGTTTTGATCCTTTACCAAGCCTATGGTAATTTATATGCTTTGATATGTAATGAGTGTTGATTTTTTATTTCCCATAGTTGTTATAATTTATTATACACCCGAGTGAAAGAGAGAATCCCAAACACTTATATGAGGTGCTATTATATACTTTCAGTGCTTTTAATTATGAGGTCTAGAAGGTTGTGTTGTAAAATGCTTTTAAAGAGTAGGTTAAATGCCCCCAATATTGCTTTTGTCTAGGTAAAAAAGCCCATTTGCTTGAGGACAAGCAAATCTCAAGTGTAGGGGTATTTGATGAGATGTCATTTTATATAATTTTTCGAGGCCATTTAACCTCCTAAATCATGCAAATATGCCCAGATTATGTGCTTATTCCTTGGTTTTCAGGTTTTTAGCACTTGGATGGAATTTGGAGGAAATACACGTGACTTGGGTCATTTGGAGAAGAAACGGACAAGATTGTGACTCTACACCAAAAATCATGAAGAATTGTGTGCATACAGAGCCTGGAGACGGCGTCGGTGTCAGAGATCCAGTGACGTCGTCAGGACGTGGCCGACTTAAAGAGGATCTAGAATCATCCATGTGGCGACGGCGTCACGACTTCAAAGCGACGCCGTCACGTCGTTTTCACTATATATAAAAAATCGATTTTAGGATTTTAAGTGTGTAACTTTATATAACTTTTAGGCGACGAACCTTAGTCATTCTAGCAGCTTTTTAGGTCATTTTTAGGGCCTCTAAACCCTATTGTAACTACCTTTAATCCATGTTTTAATCAAGTAATATTGTTTATCATTAATCATTCAATATATCTATGTGTTGTTTGATTGATTTATGTTCTTGCTTTCTTTATAACATGCTAGGCTAAACCCTCCTTTGTATTTACTTATGATTGCATGAAACTTAGGTTGTAGATCCTTTTAATGTTTCTTCTTGTTGATGGATGTGCGCGTTAGGCTCTAGAAAACTAGCCATAAGATATTAAATTGGCATAGACGTCTAGGGAAACGCGAATGTGTAGAAAGGATACCATCGGTAACAGTCTTCATACTACCTTTTGCCACCTAATAATGATTGATCCTATTTTCTTAAGATATTTCACATGCCTTTAATATACTCTTAGGGGCCTTGTAATAGTCTTCATACTAACCTTACTTTGTGTTGTTTGCTTAACGGAATATTATATAGACACAGAAACGTGTAATTCGATTCATGACTTAGGAATATACTACACAGATTATCACAAGTGTGACAAAGCAAAAGATATAGGAGAAGCAATATGATATAGTGCATGATGATGTAAATAAATCTTTTTTATCATAAAGTTATCACCAGTAGTAAGATTATAATAGTTTTAATTAATTATTAAACAAACCAACCCTCAAAAACCATAATAATTTACCTTGCTTTACTTAAAATATAAAAACACAAAAAGAATCTTCTCTTAACCTCGTAGAATTCTGTTAGACCGTGTTTGAGCCTTCCCAACCTATTCCTCTAGAGAACGATAACAACCCCTGAGTCTTGCCTTAATACACTACAACGGTTATGTACTATGCCTAGGGGATTGTAAAGCTTCCTGTGAAGTCTTCAGAACCTCCACATCAATCTTGCACTAAAAATGAGTGCGAAGCAAGGGTGTGGGGGTAGTTATATGATTGATGTGACCATAATAACAAATACATGTTTAAAACAGGGGTATGTCTTAATGCCTCTCATCAATTAGCAAATCCTAATCATACGAATGCGATCTCACTAGCGGTCTTGGGATGCATCACTAAAACAAGTTCTAGAATTTAATATACTACTAGCGGTCTTGGGATGCATCATTAAAATCTAAAAGTGGTGAAAATGATTTTTCTGAATGTAAACCTAAAAGTAATTTTAATGAATCTAAAAATTATTTTTTTGTAATTTTTTAAAACTTTTTTCTATTTTTTATGTATTTTCTAAGATTTTAACTTTCGAAAAATGATTAAAAAAAATCTACTTAATGAAAAATTACCAAAAAATCAGGAAAAATCTAAAAAGTAACAAAGTTCAAATGAAAAATGAAAGGATAAGCACAACTTATCAAATAAGCTGTGGAAACAGCTTATTATGCTACGGCTTTTTAATGAAAAAGGAAATGAAAACGACTACAAGTATTAAATGTGGGAAAAGGTGAATGGATGAGCTATTGTAGCAAAGTGTTAAGACGTATGGTTGTTGAGTGTGAGGTCGTGGGTTCGACGTTAGCAGACACCTCTTTTTGCTATTTTATATTTTTTTGAAAATTTTAAAAACCAAAAGCTAAAAACTAAAGATTATAAGTTTTTAAACAACTTTAATTAAGACAACACTAGCTTAAACTCAAAATTAAGCTCAAAATGAGCTTTTGAAGTTCTTCCTTCAGTAAGAAGGCTTTTAAACTATTTTTAGCTTATTTTGACTAAAAGCTTTGCACAAGCTTCAATATAAGCTCAATTCTAAATCCAAAAACTGTTCTGGATTCCTTGTGATGTGTACAAGCTAGAAAGGAAAAGCTACTTAAGCTGAAAACACATTAAGCTAACTGAAATAGGAGATTAAAAGGCTATACTCAGGAAGAAACTTAAAAAGCTAAAATTTTAAACTAAACTAAAAAGCTTAATAAGCTAATCCAGACTCTAAGCTTATGAAAACTAGTTA
>BQNB010020171.1:0-65828 GCA_026074375.1 Tanacetum coccineum | reverse complement strand
TATTGATCCAATTTTAAAATTTTGTTTCACAATTTCATAATCCAAGTTTTTAGTTTTTAATTGAATTTTAGATAAAAACTCTAAAAAAAATTATTTTCCCGTGACAGGGAAGGCTTATATTTAACTTACATAACACGGTGAACCAGTGAAACAAAAGTTTTGACTGCATTACTCCATGATTTGTAGGGTGCAAATGATCTCATTGCCCCTATTGTTGGATTATGGTAGTCGGCTAGCATTTGTACATTACGAATATGTGAGCCTATTGGGGGCACACACGTTAATAACGGAGAATGCGTTTAATACTTCACAAATATAAACTGAGGGACTAAATTAGACAAAACCCGAACTCCAAGGGGGACACCAAAGTGGTCAGGCCCTATGGGAGGTTCTAGATGGGTTTTGTGTTCAATTAGCATTTAAGGAGGCCCATGAAGGTTTTCTAGAATTAGGGTTTGGGTGCCTATATAAACACCCATAACCTACCTTATAATTTGCTCATTCTAAAAACTTTTCCTCCTCCCTTTCTCACCGAAATCGTCTGGCCCCTCTCTAGGGTTGTTAAGGGTTTCGGTTCTACACTTCAACTGAATTCGGTTGAACCCCAATTTGGATTTTCGGGTTCTTTAATTGGGTTTAAGGATTTTCGGTTAATTAGGGTTTATTATAAACCCTAATCCGGTTTAATTGGTTCAAGATCACAAAGGTTGTTTGATTAGGGTTTTGATCCAAGAAGGTACAATTGTTGCTTTGTTCGTGAAGTTAAGTCTAGACAACTTAACGTATTCGGTTGACGTGATTGTGTGAGCAACCGTAGAGGTGATTGTTTTAATCACTTATTTATTTTCAAGATCGAATTGCTAAGAGGTGCGCTTTCTATTTACTTTTCATGTACGTGTTAACCATATGTTATTATTAGATCCAATCCGCTGCGTACTCGTAGTTATTTGATTACCTAGATGTTAAATCCCAACATTTATCACCTTCAACAACTAGTTCTTAAACTACTTCCCACAACCACCACACGGACGTTGCACCACCTAAATAAAACAATAAAAGAAGGATCGCCTTAATACCCGTAGGAATATAGTTTAAAAGACAACCTTTTTCAAAATCTATTAAGTCAATAACAGATACAACACAGAACAAGCACGTTTCAATTACGACACGTTTAGCTCTTAACATCACATCCTACCGTAAACTCGACTAACGTCACTTTTACCATGAAAAGCATGAATAGACATAGAGCGAATTACCTTAAACGAAAATATAATGGCAAGAGCAACGAAAAAGCGGTCACATAGATGTAGCTTTCAATTCCTCACTCCGCATTTGACTGCTACTTTGATCGCCAAAGAATGACCTTGCTCCTTTGGCTTCTAAAAATGGGTCGCACTAACCTGGACATACCCTGTAATGTAATTTCTCTTTTAATACCTTGACATACAAACAAATCATCAATGGGTCCGTAAAAACCATTAGACAACACAGATACCGCAAATCAAAAACGCAAATCATTAATGTGAAAAGTAAAATACATACGCACACTGTTGGTGGTCCATTTGTTGAAAAGCTTCAGGTACGTCGTGCGCAGAACCCCTACGGAAACAACATCAATGGGAACCTGAAAAAAAAGATTCAGACATAACAACATGTACTTGATAAGCCTGGAGACTCTAAAATGCTACAAAAGATTTGCATCTCTTAAACATAACGACAAAGGTAAAAAACACAGCTCTACCCTGCCAAACGCAAGCAAAACACGACTGAAAATACTCTGTAAAAACAAAGCCCTATCCTACCAAACACAATCAAAACACAACACAACTCTACACTGCCAAACGTAAGCAAAATACGGCTAAAAGTATTATACACACCTAACATGAATGCCAAACAACCTTCACTTGCTTAGCATCACTTCACAACTATTAATTTTATTACTTTTTAATACAAATCAAGCCTTAAATACTCAAACGCAAACCCCAAACCACACACATTTCACAGCAAGCAATTTGCAGAACTGCTATAAAGTATATTATCGCAAAACAACAACAAACTATTTTACTTTTAGACACACACATCGCCTCAAACAATCCAATCAAAAGACCAAATGACACAATTTCGGCAATACCAACTAAATTGTCACAAAACAACAACAGATTTTATTACTTTCAAACAATCCAACAAAAACACCAAATGACACAGGTTCTGTAAAACCAAAAACATGCCATTTTAGACCACACCCATCGCAAAACGACATCAGGCTTTAGTATTCTCATACACACACAATGCCTCAAACAGTCCAACAAAAAAACCAATGACACAGTTTGGAAAATACCATAAAATACATCATCACAAAACGGCAACAAATTTTATTACTTTCTGATACACACAAAGCCTCAAACAATCCAACAAAAATACCAAATCATACAGTTTCGCAATACCAAAAACATATTATTTTAGACTACACTTGTCAATCAGTCGGCAGATAACCCACCCATCCTACCCAAGCAACGATTGGATATCACTGTCTAATTTCTTATTCTATAAAAAGATAATCAAATCAACCAAAAACACAACACCACAACATGCAATAACAGCATCCAAAAATCCTAAAAACTAAAACATGCAACAAACTTATTTTAAAAATCACCATCAAACACAAACACTAACACCTATAACTACACTTTCTACCACTTGCTAACATACGTAAATCATAACGAAATCTATGACTCATCCATTCAAGCAAAACCCCTAAACAATCCTAACTTTAAACGAAGAAAAAAAATCAACGATCACGACATGCAACCACTTCAGGCCACAGATCGACAATATTAAATGGCGATATCCAAATGCCATCGACCGACAAAGCTAGAAAAAAACATATCACTCACATGCAACCTCAAATAATTCACGTTTAATCTCACTAGGATGTGTGTATTTGGGTATCGATTAATGTTTCTTTGTGCGTGTGTGTGCCTGAGTTGGAGTGCGTGTGTTTGTATGTTTGTTTTCCCCGCCTGTGTATATATGACAAATACCAAAACAACATTGTTTGACTTATTACCAAACCAAACTAAACGGGAAGGCCAAAACTACCGCATTTTAACCTAAAACGGCGTCGTTTGACCTAAGCCCACTCATAGCCCGATCAGGTACAAAGCAAAACGATGTCGTTTTCAAAATGAGTTTACTTTGTTATTGTATATAACGGTAATGATAGATACTAATAAGTTCACAGATCTTCGAGTTAGGATGGAGATGATAGATTTTATTTTTTTATAGATATATAAATTCAAATAAGATTGAGAAAATGGTACTTTAGTCATTCCCTTTAAGAAGTTATGATGATAAATGCAATCCAAAATTCGTCAAAGGAACGGCCACTGCCCTTTCGAAAGGTTGAAAAATGAACCTGCAATTTTACTAAATCATTTGAACAATTTTTGCAATTTACTCTTCTTATTATATGTCTTTTACTCTATGACTTGAGTAGTGAATTTAGAAAGGAAAAAAATCGACTGTAAAATAAAGCACAAACGTAAACGATACAAAATTGTTGCTAATTTTGTTATTATTCGAAAAATTCTTTTTTACTACGTTAGTGAAGTGCGTTTATACGGGTGGATCAATCCTGTAACATCTCGTCTATTTATATCAAAATATTATTCGCTTTTCCCACAAGCTCATGGCTTTACTTTTGTGGCCCTTACTTAAACACTTTTTGGCAGGTCATCCAAATCAGTACTGCTTTCACATGATCACACTTAACTGCACAAATCCTAAGAACTCCACATGCAATAGACCATAAAACATGTTATGTCTAGTAAAGCTAAGATATTACTTATATCCCTAGCATCTCCCTTGTGTGTCAGCCGATGTGTGGATGGTTATCCATATGATACAGCACTCTTAACTTGTAACATCCCGTCTACTCATACCAAAATATTATACGCTTTGCCCGGATGCGCACCGCTTTGCTTTCGTGGACCCCATATGAAGACTTCCCAGCAGGTCACCAATTCTAGTACTACTTCACATTAACACACTAAACAACCAAATTTTGAGAACTCCACCTGCAATAGATCATAAAACGCATTATGTCTAGTATATCCAAGATATTACTTATATCCTTAACGTATCTATTGTGTGTCAGCCGATGTGTGCATGGTTATCCCCATGTCATACCACTCTTCTCAGAAAGTCACCTAAACCATTACTACTTTCACTTGAACATCCTAAACTGCACAGTTCTCTACTTGCAGTAGACCACAAAACGCGTTTTGTCTAGTAAGGCCAATATATTACTTGTATCCCTAACATCTCCCTTGTGTGTCAGCCGATACGTGGATGGCTATTTCTATGATACACCACTGAGTGGTGTATCATAGAAATAGCCATCCACACATCAGATAACACACACGGGAGATGCTATGGACATAAGTAATATATTAGTCTTACTATGGGTTGAGTTCTCTGGAATTGGCAATTAAGTGTGCTCATGTGAAAGTAGAACTAGTATGGGTGACCTGTTAAGAGGAGTATTGTATCATAGGGATAACCATCCACACATCGGCTGACATACAAAGGATATGTTATGGATATAAGTAATATCTTGAACTTACTAGACACAACGAGTTTTATGTTCTATTATATGTGGAGTTCTCTGAAACTAACATTTAAGTGTGTTCATGTGAAAGTAGAACATGTACTGGTGAGATGTCGGAAAGTCTTCACTTGAGGTCCCCAATAGGAAAGCCGTGAGCATGCGGGCTAAGCGAATGTCTGAGTATGCGGACATTACAAGTTGTTTCAGAGCAACCAATAATTGGATGTCAAGGTGTGTGTTACACCCCGTCTAAGGCGAAACACGGAATGTAACGGACAGGATAGTCATAACACATTAATATAAGATAATAGATAATTCACTAAATTTGATATTCCTTCGTCCTCTTACACTAGTGTCGCCGCAAGGAAGGGTGTTCTCAAAGCCTCTACTAGCTCGTCTAACATCCCCACTTCTAACCCATATGATTTGTTGTCTCAAGACTTTGATCCTGAGAACTATACGAAAAGTAGGGGTGAGCCGAATTCGGCTTAGGATGACATGGAGAGTGAGGAGGAAGTTGAAGTGGTTTTTGATAAAACTAATAATCTCAGTAGTATAATAACAGGGGCTAGCACCTACACGGCTCCTGATGCTTCCAAGACTTGATTTTGTCTAGTTTTTGCCATGTTGGCGTTTTATCTCTAGTGTTACTTTATGTAGATGTTCGCTAGAGTTGTGAGTGTTTATGGCTTGTCATAAGCACAATATTTATGTTTCTATCAAGCTCTTTCTTGAGGTTAATGTGGTACTTCAACCACACTCCATTTGTACTTACACTTTTTCAGTTCTAATATACTTTACTAAGGTAACCCTTTACCCAAAAATAGATAATTCACTAAATGAAAATCTAACACAAATATGTTATGACGACTCCCGACAACAGTGAAGACTTGTATTATGGATAGTCAATACCACGACAAACATAGTCATATAGTCATAAAATCTCACAACACATGATAGGCATTCAATAATCAACCATTCAACGAATGTCATTGTCAAAAGACAAATGCAATTTTATTCAATGTCCCAAAGGGGTTTCATATTAGGTCACACTAGGCCTGGCAAGAAGTACTATCCTCCTTAAGCATTGTCATAGTTATCTCCTGAAAATGAATACTCAAAAATATCAACATTAAGTTGGTGAGCTCGTAGGTTTAAGTAACAAACGCATTTGATGTGCATATAATACAAGTAGGACAATAGTGTATAAATATTAGCATGGCGGCAATTGGTGTATAGAGATATCCAATCCAAACAAAAATTTACAGAATCAAAAGCGCTTTAGGTTTCCAAACATGTCGCCTACCAAGTAGAGCTAAACAATTGGCTTAATAGGTTTCCAACCAGTAGCCTACCCGACTGTTGGCTAAATAGGTTTCCAACCAGTCGTCTACCCGACTATTGGCTAAATAGGAATATAAGAATCATAGACATGTACCAATCAACCACTAATGCTTACATTCGCAAATTATAGGTACACATATTGTCCAAAGAGATTTGACACAACATAAAGTATTTGTAAATAGATTTTTGAGTATCATTTTCCCCCGAGAAAATAAATAAAAAGAGGCTAGGAAAACCCACCTCAGCCAAATTGTTACAACGGAATAATAAGCACGTTCCACGAAGCACAAGTCCTAACCGTGACCTAAATAAATAAGACGCCTTAGGTACAATACGATGTGAAATACATGCATATGAATTTTATAAACTTTTATCACTCTTATATACTTGTGTCTAAGGTTTACCAAGTTCCAAATATGATTTAAATCCAAGTTCGTCAAGTATTTATACATAAAAAATCAAAGTAGTTTTCTGAAAACTGTTTTACATCCTACTTCTCAGGATTATTCATTTTCTACTAAAATAAATCCATTCCAAAGCCTAGATTGAAGGTTTTTAATTTGTATTTTCCAAAAATGTAAGCCTTACATTCTGACTCAAAGTTTAAAGGGTCCAAAAATGTTAAACAACACACAGAGGTCAAAGCTGGTAATTTCCAAAAAACTTTACCCAACTTGTTCTAGTTATAACTCTTTTAATACTTAACCTTTTTGGGCGATTCAAATTGTTGAGTTTAAGTCTAAGTCTTAGCTATAAAAAGTTTAAAATGCTCAGCTTCCCAATTTGAACTTAAAGGGCTCAAAAATACGTATCATATTCAGTGTGCAACACTGGACAGTTTGTCTTGTACAAAATGATAAAAATACAAATAAATTTCGCAAATTCATAAAATTTATAATGGAACTCCCAAGATATATTACTAAGATGTGGTGCCAAGAAATGTGTCATAAGTGTTCTTTAAAGTGGTGAAAACATGTGTACCAGTCGACTCAAAAATCTGCCAGAATTAAGGTTTTTAACAAACATGTTTATTTCAAGTTTTTACACTACAACTATATAATGGTGATATGAAAACAAGTATGAAATGATTATAATGAATTAAAATAAGTATTATGAGATTCTTACAATGATATGGTGAAGATTTGAGGACCAAAGAGTGCACTAATTACCTAATAACACTAAGAAACCCTAGTTATCAACTCAAACTCTAGCTTTCTTGCAACACTTTTGTGTAAACTCTTCATCACTTAACCAAACTTTGAAATACCCATGTTCTTTCCTTTGATCTTACAAAAATACTTAGAGAAAGTGTGTGTGTGTTTCAGTTTGATTGCGGTGAATGAAAACTAGTAGCATGCCTTGGTTTATGTAGAAATACTTAAGGTAAGTTGAATGCTCTTTGCAAGGGTCATATGTTTATATTATGGCAAAGAAGGAAAGAATTCATGGAGCCTTGTGAAGTGCCGTTGGGTCGTTCAAGGTGAAAAGGATAGGAGGAGGAATGGTTTCCCATACTTACTAGCTTTGTTGGTTAAGTATGAGAAAGGTAATGGAGGCTTTCAAGTCATAAAGCACATGTTGGCTTATCCCCTAATAGGATGGCTGATTCTTGGCTTGTAAAAAGGGAAGGAAGTACCAAAATATATAAGTGTACATATGTATAAGAAAAGGTGGTGAGGGTATTGGGTAAGTTGTGCATACACGCATGTATTATAAGGCAAGTTTGGAAAGACTTACGTAACATTTTGTAAAACCGTATGCAAATGACTTGTAATCATGCTCATGAGAATAACAATGTACTAAATAAACGTAGACTAAACTTAGTCTAGAGACGGAATGCATTCAAAGACGTTTCTCGTTATACGCAAGATAGCCCAACGATAATTCTTAAAGTCAAATATTCACGTTTTTAAATTAAAACGTTCAAGTTAATAATTAAATTATAACCTAAAAATGTCAGTTGCTATAGTATGTAACGCCACTTAATGAGGACACTGAGTTCTATTGAGAAGGTGAGAAAAAGTGGTGTATCATATGTATAACCACACATACATCGGCTCACACATAAGGGAGATTATATGGACATAAGTAATATCTTGGCCTTACTAGACATAACGCACTTTGTGGTCTATTACGGGTGGAGTTCTCCAGAACTGACAATTAAGACTTAAGCATGCTCATGTGAAAGTAATACTCGTTTGAGTGACCTGCCATGAAGTTTAAACATAAGGGCCACAAAAGCAAAGTCGTGGGCTTGCTTGAAAACAGACAATATTATGGTTCGAGTATGCGAGATGTTACAAGAGAATAGTGATGTATCACAGAGATAACCATCCTCGCATCAGCCGATATCTCGACCTTTCTAGACACAACGCGTTTTACGGTCTACTGCGAGTGGAGCTCTCAGCAACTGTGCAGTTAAATGTGCTCGTGTGAAAGTAGTACTAGTATGTGTGACTTGCTAAAAAATCTTCACATAAAAGCCACAAAAACAAAACAGTAAACATCCATATAAAAAAGAACATTATTGTAGTTTGAGGATGCGCGATGATACAATCGCCACTAGACCATCAATCGGCATTTCAAGTATGAGTTTAAGTGATTAACTAGCCACCTCCTTTCTCAAATTTACCCATATGGTACGTGTGCTGAATTTATTACTTGTATGATACGTCTACTTTTGATTTCGTGCTAATATGGTTGCTTTTTTACTGTTGGTAACTTGCAAAAAACTTACATTTCCTATTTTAGTACGTTTTCGTCTGTTTTAATACGTTTTGCATTCGTTTCATCCGTTTTGTACGTGTTCGTCCGTTTCTGTCCGTTTTCGTCCGTTTGCATACGTTTTTACAAGTTTTCATCCGTTTGCGTCTGTCTTTGTACGTTTTCGTCCGTTTCTATACGTTAATATCCGTTTTTGTACATTTTCATCCGTTTCTATAAGTTTTCGTCCATTTTCTTACGTTTCGTATGTTTTCGTACGTTTTAATACGTCTTTGTACGTTTTCATACTCTTTTATGTTTTTTACGTTTTTGTACGTTTTCATCCGTTGTCATACGTTTTCGCACGTTCTCATAAGCTTTTATCGGTTTTTATATGTTTTTTTATCCGTTTTGTACGTTTTCATACCTTTTTACGTTTTTCTACGTTTGTGTACATTTTTTACGCTTGTGTGCATTTTTATATGTTTGTGTATGTTTTGTTCATTTTTATAGGTTCTTTTTAATGTTTTACGTTTTCATATGTTTTATATATTTTTTGTACGGATGAAAACGTATAATAACGTACATAAACGTAAAAAACATATAAGTTCGTACAAATGCGTATAAAACGTACAAAACATACAAAAACGGGTAACGATTGATAAAAACGTATGAAAACGTAAGTGATGTATTATTTTACGTCTAGTTTTAAATTTATATTTTACCAACGTATCTAGACAAATACTCACGGGCAGTGTACCTGATTGTACGTAGCTAGTGAAATGACAAGTACGGGTTTGTGATCAAGTGATGACGGAAGGAGTGCTTGCCGAGTTAATTAAATTATGAATACTAAGAAAGCAATAAAATGGTTATGTTTGTGATCAAGTGATTAAAAGTGTGCTAGCCGAGTCAATACTACCATAGTCACGGTTACCTTATTCTATATTGTTTATCTTTACCTTTGGTCCACCTTTAGAAATACAGTATATTAGCAAGTAGGACAAGTTCCCGTGTATCGTATTAACAGCTTTATGAAATCTTGTTTATCATATAGGTGGTTTTTTCAGTAAATATATTATATGAGTAAATTTGAGAAAATAGATGTTTATTTAATGGTTAAACCCTTTCAATCATTCGTTAGCCATAGAGATTCACCTGCGCCGACTTCAAACCATCTAAAAAAGTAGTCGTTTTGGGATTAATCGGCTCGTAACGTGAACGGTAAACTCATGTATAAAAAAAGGTATTGTATGGTTTGCCTCTTTAACACGTGGTGGTCCTAATTGATGAACATCTTCTAACAAAGATGACTTTCAAACTCCACAAATTAACAATATAAATTCCTTCTTCCTTTTTGTTTGAATCCTGTTATAACCCCTGAAATTGGGATTAATCATTGATTGATTAATCTCATATCGAGCGTGTTAGGCGGGTTTCTCATCTTGGGTTTTTTGTAATTTAGATTTGTTATTCTCCTCTTTAAATCAATTAGACTCCGTTTCCATTTCCGTTTAATCTCGCTGTCATTGAAACTCTGATCTGTTTTTCTTTTCAATCTCTTTTTTATCTTGATCTCCCTTCAATCCAAAGATTCTAATGGGGAGTCGTAGATCCAAAGAGGACGACGTTAATCGTATTTCTATCTCCATTTATGTTACAAATTTTCCGGAAAATTTTTCTGCAAAAGAGCTATTTCAATCATGTAAACAATACGGACATGTTGTTGATTCGTTTATCCCTCGGAAAAGGACGAAAGAAGGTAAACGTTTTGGTTTTGTTCGTTTTATCAACGTGTTTAATGTTGATCGCTTGGTGAACAATTTATGCACAATTTGGGTGGGTCAATTCAAGCTTCACGCTAATAAGGCAAGATTTCAAAGAGCTACTTTGAACAAGGGTCAAGGGGCAGATCATAAGAAGGTTGCTAATTCGCCTCGTCCTAATAGTGGGGATTCTGGGAGTTCTAATTCATATGTTAATGCGGTAAAAAATCATAAGTCGGTTGATCATGACTCCCCTGCCATTGTTCTTGACGAAGATTGTGCGCTCTCCAAAGACTTATCTTCATCCTTAATGGGTAGGATTAAAGAATTTGCGTCCCTTACCAATCTCAAGAACGCTCTTATGAACGAAGGTTTCGTGGACTTGAATGTAAGTTACTTAGGGGAATTGTGGGTTCTCTTAGAATTTTCCTCTGTGAAATCGAAAGAGGCATTCCGCGATAATGTGGGAGTTAGCTCTTGGTTCTCGGAAATTCGCCAAGCTTCTTTCGATATCAATCCTGATGGTCGCATTGTGTGGGTAGAAATTGAAGGTGTTCCATTGAAACTATGGACTTTGAACACTTTCAAAAGAATTGTCACCAGGTGGGGGAACTTAATCGACACTAATGACTCTGATGGGAATTGTTTCCACTCGAAACGATTATGTTTGTTCACTAAGTCCATCTCAAATATTTATGAAAACTTCAAGATCATTTTCCGTGGAAAAGTGTATTGGATTCGTGCTAAGGAGGTCCCTGGTTGGACCCCTGACCTGGTGGAGGACTCGGATGAGGAGGAATTATCTGATGACGATTCATTAGAAGAAGGAATGAAGAACCTTGAATCTGAGAATGATTGTAGCAACTCGTTCGAAGTTCCAGATACGGTTTTTGAAAATGAAGGTGGTTCAAAAAAGGACTCATCTGTGGATCCTTTTGGGCTATACCCTTTGCTTAACAAAAAGACAAAGGATCAAAAACATAAGGAGAGTGGTACAAATTCTAGTCCCAAATTCCCACCGGGTTTTACACCTAATAACGACAATGATGATACAGGGGATAAGAAGTCTGTTAATGACTTTGAAGAGGAGAAGCTCAACGAAGACGATGGAGATTCTAACAATTCCAACCTCAAAGAAAATGTAGATGAATCCGCAAGTTTCGGTCGTTTTAAGAAATCAGTGGCACCGAGTTCAGGGGGCTCATTTATGTGTCTTATGGAGGAAGTGGTGAAAGTTGGCCAAACAATGGGCTATAACATGGATGGGGTGATTAACAATCTGTCCGATATCATTGAATCTCAAGGAGCGTCGATTGTAGATCGATGAATTTTTTGTCCCTTAATATACAAGGCCTCGCTCAAAAGGCCAAAAAAGATTGGGCAAAGGAGTTATGTGTGAAGAATAAGGTGAATTTTCTAGCGATTCAAGAAACAAAGATGGAGGAGATTGATCTTTTCAGTGTTCGTCGGTGTTGGGGTAATTCGACTTTTGAGCATCTTCATAGTAATTCGGTAGGCAATTCAGGTGGAATCTTGTGTGTTTGGAATCCCAACATTTTTTGTAAAAAAAGCTTCACTATTTCGGATTTTTTTATCATTATTAGGGGTGTTTGGTTATTGAACGGTATTGACCTCATGATTATTGCGGTCTATGCTCCTCATGATCCGCGTGATAAACGTATGCTTTGGGACTACTTGGCGCATGTTATTAATCAGTGGCAAGGAGAGGTTGTGATTATGGGGGACTTCAATGAGGTTCGCGTCAAATCAGACAGGTTTGGTACTAATTTTAATGTTCTTGGGGCGAATATTTTTAATTCTTTTATTAATTCCACGGGTCTTGAAGAAGTTCATCTTGGAGGTAGTGCTTTCACTTGGTGTCATAAGTCTGCGACCAAAATGAGCAAGTTGGATAGATTTTTTGTATCTAACAATTTGCTAAATATTTTCCCTCACATTAGCGGCATCACTTTGGACAGATTCTTATCCGATCACAGACCGATTCTTCTTCGAGAGTCGGCCCATGATTATGGTCCGGTTCCCTTCCGATTCTTTCACCATTGGATTCATCTCGAGGGCTTTAATGATTTCGTCACTTCAACTTGGAATTCTGCCCCTTCTGTTGACTCTAATGGAATGCGTAACTTGGCGGGTAAATTGAAATTCCTTAAAGCTCACATCAAGATTTGGATTAAAGATAACAAAAGTGAAACAGTTTCTACTATTGCAAATCTTAAGAAGGAGTTGAACCAGTTAGATGCGGTTATTGACAAAGGTACAGGTACTGAGGTAGAAGCGGAAAAAAGAATGGAGGTGTTGGCTGCTCTTCGTAACATTGATCATATTCATTCCATGGATTTGGCTCAAAAGGCCAAGATCAAATGGTCAATCGAAGGCGATGAAAACTCAAATTTTTTCCACGGAATTTTGAATAAAAAACGTAATCAAATGAACATCAGGGGTATTACGATTGATGGCGTTTGGAAGGAGCAGCCTAATGATGTCAAACAAGAATTTCTTTCTCATTTTCAGGATAGATTCGCTAAACCTTCGGAGAGGCGTGCTAATATTGATATGAGATTTCCGAAAACTATTTCTGAAGATCAAAGTCAGGACCTCGAGCGAGAAGTTTCTAAACAGGAGATTAAAACGGCTGTTTGGGGCTGTGGCACAGACAAATCCCCGGGCCCTGACGGGTTTTCTTTTGGCTTTTATCGGCATTTTTGGCCTGTTATTGAGCACGATGTTTATATGGCTGTAAATCATTTCTTCATTCATGGAGAAATTCCTCCTGGTTGTAACTCATCATTTATAGCTTTGATCCCAAAAGTCCCGGACGCTAACTTGGTCAAGGACTTTAGACCTATTAGCCTCATTGGAAGTATCTACAAGATCATTGCCAAGATTTTGTCTAACAGGCTTGTTAATGTTTTGGGGGACATTGTTAATGAAGTGCAATCTGCGTTTATCGCCGAAAGACAAATGTTAGATGGTCCGTTTATTCTTAATGAGATTCTCCAGTGGTGTACCAAAAAGAAGAAGAAAACTCTAATTTTTAAGGTCGATTTTGAAAAGGCCTTCGATTCGATTAGATGGGATTTTTTAGATGATGTTCTTAAAGAGTTCGGTTTCAGGTGTAAATGGCGTAACTGGATTCAAAGTTGCCTAACTTCTTCTAAGGGTTCTATTCTTGTCAATGGATGTCCTACGAATGAGTTCCAATTCTATAAAGGGTTGAAACAAGGCGATCCTTTATCCCCCTTCCTCTTTATCCTCGTGATGGAGAGCCTTCATTTATCTTTTCAAAGGATCGTAAACGCGGGGATGTTTAAAGGTATTGTGTTAGATCAATCTTTATGTCTTTCGCATATGTTCTATGCGGATGATGCTATTTTCTTAGGGGAGTGGAGTGACGGTAATATCTCCACTTTGATTCACGTTTTGAAATGCTTTTTTCATGCTTCGGGCCTTAAGATTAACTTGAACAAAAGTAAGATAATGGGGATTAATGTGGAAAGTGCTCAGGTCATCCAAGCGGCTGCAAAGTTAGGATGTCTCGTTCTTAAGTGTCCTTTCTACTATCTTGGGACTAGAGTGGGAGGTTCTATGACACGTGTTCAAGCATGGCAAGAGATAGTTGAAAAAGTGAAGTCTCGGCTTTCCAAATGGAAATCCAAAACTTTATCTATTGGTGGTCGTTTAACTTTGTTGAAATCGGTTTTAGGATCTATTCCAGTCTTTCACATGTCTATTTTCAAAGTTCCTTCAAAGGTGCTTCATATCTTGGAGTCTATTAGAAGTCATTTCTTTAATGGCCATGATCCGGGTAGTAAAAAGGCTTCTTGGGTTAAATGGAACAATGTTTTGACAGACAAAAAACGAGGCGGGCTAGGTGTGTCTAGCTTATTTGCGTTAAATAGAGGCTTGATGATTAAGTGGGTTTGGAAGTTTCTCTCGCAAAAAGACTCTCTTTGGACTAAAGTTATTGTGGCTATTCACGGTGTGGGTGGTAAAATTCATTCGGAATGGACTTCTACTGGCAAATCATGTTGGCTTTCGATTTTGAGTGAAGTTCGATCTCTCCAAAGAAAAGGTATGTACGTTTTTGATTATCTGACTCATAAGATGGGAAACGGGGAGTCCACCAAATTCTGGTTGGATCATTGGCATACTAGGGGCATTTTTAAAGACATTTTTCCCAGATTATACGCGCTTGAATCCTCAAAGGATGTTACTGTTAGTTCCAAGATAGGCGACACGAGTTTGGTCTGCTCCTTCCGTCGAATTCCTAGAGGGGGTATCGAGCAAAATCAATTCGACAGCTTGGTAGAATTGGTTCGTTCTGTCACTATCGTGCCTTCGGCTGACAGATGGAATTGGAATCTGGAGAGTACGGGTATATTTTCGGTGGCCTCTGCTCGTAGACGTATCGATGAGATATGCCTTCCGAATATTGGAGAAGAAACTAGATGGGTAAAGTGTGTCCCGATAAAAATCAACGTTCTTGCCTGGAAAATCAAGACCGATGCTTTACCTACCCGGTTCAACATTTCTCGTAGAGGTATTGACATTCAGGATATGTCGTGTCCCATTTGTGATAATGCTATTGAATCGACGGACCATTTGTTCTTTAGGTGTGGATTGGTTCGGGACATTGCTAATAAGGTTTTGAGCTGGTGGAATTTGGATCACGCAAACTTGAACTCATATGCAGAATGGAAGTCTTGGCTTGTTTCAATTCGTATGGATTCCAAACTCAAAAAGATGTTCGAAGGAGTTTGGTATTCCATTTGGTGGTACGTTTGGATCTATCGAAACAAGCTCCTATTTGACGAGAGAAAACCTTCGAAGTCGATGCTTATTGATAATGTCATTGCTAGTTCTTTTTATTGGTGTAAGTATAGATCTAAAGCCTCGTTCGGATGGAACGAATGGCTCAAAAACCCCTATATTATTGTTTTGTAATCTAGCTCCTTGCTAGTTTTTGTTTCTAATAAAATCGCCGTTCCAAAAAAAAAAAATCAGGAGTCAAGATAAATCAAGGCTAAAGAGCAAGATATCAAGATTAAGTTAAAAGATATCAAGTCAAAGATCAAGATCCAAGATCACAAGCATGCAAAAGGAACGTCAAAAGAATTCCCAAGAACACAAGGCTCCAAGATTCAAGACGTCACAAGTCGTGAAGCCATAAGTTCAATGACCACCCCTTAGGGGGAGATTGTTAGCTATGTTTTTATGTAAAGTGATGGTCATTATATATTCCCGAGCCTTGTATAGGAAAACGTAGCTTACGAGAATTTATTTAAGCTAATTGGGTCTAAGTGTCGGGCTTTAAGCCCATTTGTATTAAGTTCGGCCCAAAGAAGGTCCAAACCGACCCAACAAAGAGTCCACACTCTTTGTAGTATAAATAAAACCATCCTAGCATGTTAGAAGGGTGTTGCTTCTCATTTTTTATAAGGCTAATTCCAAATCTAGTCCAAAACCAAAATGGAAATGCCATTATATCCCACCAAAAAGATTTTTCTCAAAATAGCTCAGGCCAACTTGGCAACTGAGCAACTTAAAGAAGAAATTGACACGTCTCCATTAGGTTGCCCAGAAGTACAATAGGTTGTCCCAAAAATTGTGTACTTTAATATTAAAAAAATGACACGTGCTAAGTTCTTCTCAGGTTGTCCAGTTGCCCCGGGCTCTTTTGAGAAAAAACTTTTTGGTGGACTATAGTGGCATTTCCATTTTGGTTTTGGACTAAATTTGGAATTAGCCCTTTTTTATATTGAAAGCCTCTATTTTTCCTTCTTTTATTTCTCTCTTTAAAACCTCTTTCTCTCTCTAAGGTTTTTTATTAATTTTGTATGTTTTGATGCGATGTGATAGCCTAACAAAGTGTACTGCAATACTGTATACCATATAATGTCGATAGTCTTTAGTGATAAGTCTTCTATATAATGAACCATATAACGTGTTATAATTAATGAGACCAATGACAGTATAATTAGACAACTTTCAAGAATTAGATAGCCATTATAAAGAAAGAAGTAAAGATTAGGACACTTGTCTTTGGTGTGATTATTTCATAACATTAACATTGGTACTCTATTCATACTGCAAAGTCATAAAAGAGACAAATGAATCAATGCATTCACATGGAAAATAAATGAAAAGATCTATCTTAACTATGTGGTCATCCATCAATAATGTGCTCATCTACCAATATTCATAACACATAGCAGTACAACTTTACTACCACAAAATTTATTTCGGGCCCGTCGCAAGATGAAGAAAAGCTAAAATCACGTTTTGATAATCAATGATGAAAGATTGCTTACCTAATAGCAAATGCATCATTGTATACGTAGCCTAAATTATTTACAACTACCCTGTCACAGTACAATTGAATGATAAATGTACTGTATACCATATAATGTCGATAGTCTTTAAAGATAAGTCTACTATATAATGAACCATATGATACAACCAAACTTGCAATCACAAAAATTCCTTAACCTTAATCCACTCATACTACAAGAAATAAGTTTATGAAGATGGCGCAATCCATGAATGGTCATGACGACCATGTTTCTGTTTCAGAAAAAGAGTTGGAAGAATACATGCACGCATCAAATGTGAATGTCTCCAACTTTGTTCCAGTGAAGCTTTCCGGTCAAAGCAACTACCGTATGTGGAAGGCTCAGATGCTATCATTCCTGGATAAACTGATGATCCGTGATATTGTTGAAAACCGTGAAAATTGGTTTAAGTCTAAGAGCGAAGATTTCGTAAAAAAATACGATATCCTTCTCAAAGGATGGATTTTGGGTTCGCTAAACGAAGGATTACTCAGATATTTTGATTATCCGGCTAGCGGACACTGTATTTGGGTGACACTAAGTGGGTATCCAACAGGTACAATTCCATTACACATCACATATTTGGTTTTGAATACTGTTTTTTTTTTTCCTTTCTAAATGGCGTAATTTTGTTAAAGGACTCTAGCAGAAAACTAGAGTCGGATATTACAAAGACATGTTACAAGCATTGATTGAATTCAAGGGCCGTTTGGTTTCTTAAATGCTTTGGAATCGGACTAGGATTTTTGATATATGAACGAAAAAGAATGTTAAGATAAATTAATTATAAATAACTAAATAATATATTTTAAAAATTGAGTACTACAATAATGAAGAAGAAGATACTGTTATATACTATTTTTTAGGAGCAATTTTATATCTCGTTTCTTATTAGTTGAAAATTTCTTTCATATATATTCAAACATGTATTAATCCAATTTTTTATTGGTTTAAAAGTATTATGAGAGGATAGAGTGTCATGGACCCATGGTGGTAGGGCTGAGCAAAGTAACCCGAAAACCGAACCGACACGACAAACCGAGCCGAACCGAGCTCATTCGGTTCGGTTTTCAGTTTTGGATATGTATTTCGGTTTGGTCGGTTCGACCCGACAAACCGAACCGAACCGAGCCGAACCCACCTTATTCGGTTTCGGTTTATATAGGGTTCACTCGGTTTGGTTCTCGGTTTCCAAAATTCCCTTTTTCGGTTAAGGCTCGGTTTCGTTTTTTCGATTCGGGTCGTGCTCACTCCTAACTGCTTTAAGATTTGCAGAACCTGACCAACTTATCTCCAGTTTATGTGGATTCAATTTTTTTCAACCATGACCCATATTCATTGCATTCTTATTTGTACCAAGCAATTGATGGTAGGAATCAAATCATTTCATCAACCCAAAAGTTACATAACAAACGGTTTAAGTTTCAATCATTCCAGAGTGGAAGAAATTACCACGATCTATGAAAAATCCATCTATGAGACAAGGCTTTGGTATCATTGCCTAATATATCTTTCCGGAGGGGTCTTGGAGGGGTGTGCAAGAGGTGCAGTCGCACAGGGCATTCACGTGAATAGGGCCACATTTTATTAGTTTTACATACAAATACGTAAAATATTAAACATATATGAGCCATATAATTCAATTTTATATGTAGTTTCTCTTTAGTTTACAAGCGTAATGAGGCCTCATTTGTTGTTATTGCCTAGGGCCACCAAAAACCACGAGACGGCGCTGTATCTTTCCTTGTGAGTTTGGTTTTGAAGCCATCCATAGTTAGGGGTGTGCATCGGCTCAAAACCGAACCGAACCGACAAAAACCGAACCGAATCGAAAACCGAGTTTAGGGAAAAACATGAACCAAAACCGAACCGAAGTTTATCGAGAAGAACCGAAACCGAACCGAACCGACAAAAACCGAACCAAATAGATAATTTAGGCGTATTTTTCTTGGTTTTAACTGGAACCGAACCGAACTGACAAAACCGAAAATTACAAATATACAAAACCGAAAACTGAACCGAAAATGATCGGTTCGGTTTCGATCGGTTCGGCTCGGTTTGTCGGTTCGGTTCGATTTTCGGTTATCTTTGCTCAGCCCTAGTTGTTTATATCTTGTTATTGATCTTATGATCTTAAAATTTTAAGATATTATTCTAAAGCAAAAACGATTCGGATATTAAATAAGATTTTTGCAAGCTTAAAATCTTATAGGATCCCGATCATTTCGGAATCAAGCCCATCATTTCGGTAATAAAAGCTACAAATGACTTTCATTTGGTCAAATTCATTCAAATTTCGTCCAACAAAATAAATATTTACCGTATAAAAGACATGTATCAATTTTGTAAGAAAAACACTAAAAAAAGAGGGGGTAAATTAGTAAATCTCTTATCGTTGAACTTTAAATATATGAAGCTAATTTGTAAACTTATCGGTTTTCACGGTTTTTTGATAACTTTATTAAATAAAATAAAAACACCTTAGACTTTATACATTATATATTAAAAAACATTATTTATAAATATTATTCTCACTACAGATTTTATTCATTTATACACACATAACTATAAATATTAAATTGAAAAAACGAGTTATTGTGATATCTAAATGAATACATAAGATTGTACATATACGATTAACTCATGTTATTCCTTTTTATGAGTTTAATTAAGGATATCCAAAATTCTTTTTTTACACCTAGGCGAGTACCCGCGCATAGCGGCAAAAATTCCTAGCGGCAGATAATTAACGATATACGATATTGTGGTAAGTGTTTCATGTAAAATTCAAAATATAACGTGAATAGATCAAAATGAACTTGCAAACACATTTATTGAAAATGAAAGTAGAATATTACATCGTTATTATGAGATAAAATCTAACAACGCACTTTACTCATCGCATAAAACTTCTTGGTACACGACATTTGAGGTGTAGACTCCCTCTTGACCAAACTTTTTTTATGGTTTCACTAATACTTTGATAGTTGTACGTGGTATCCCTCTAGACCACGCAACATAAAACTGGCCAAGCGAGAAAACAGAGTCGGGCAAATAGACACCCACATTTGAAATTGTTTGCCATCGGCTTTATAACGGCAAATAGTTATACTAATATTTCGATTAAGCATTTTGTGTAACGTTTTATGTAACCAAAACATCACTATAACCATAATTTAATGGCTCATCACGTTAATTACCTTTCAGAAAGATACACATGAGTGTGAGCATATGAAAAAATAACAAAGGATACAAATACAATGAAAAAATAAATATTACAAACAGTGTAGATGGCACCATGCGAACCCGAGCGGTGAGCATGCATTATATCAATAATGAGATCCAAAGCCAAAAACAACATCTTTATAAACAGAGATAAACTTCAAACGTTGCGCATAAATTAACAATCAACAGACTGTTGCTATACAAAGCGTTGCACATAAATTAACAATCAACATAGACTCTTGCTATACAAGACACATGATTAGTACGTAACAACTTAGTTCATTACAAGTAACAACATTTTAACCTGAGGTTTGTTGTGCACGGGTTGCATAAATGATATGAGAATTCAAACACGAAGTAAGATAATATCTTTGACGGCGTATAGGTCAAATTTGCAATATTTTGGGTTTAGTAAAATCATCTGCAATTAATTACAATGGTGAAAAATGTCTAGTGATTTTGAAAGAGTTAAGTTTGTGATTGAGGCTACAACTGCAACGATGTATGTTGCATTTATAATGCACATAGAGGGCCATGTATATTAAGAAACAATTTGAACTTGTCAATCAACATAATATATTCCAAAAGTTATGTGAATGAATGATGGTTGAAAAGGTATTTGTTAACTTTCAAAATTAACAATATATTTATAGTTTTTAGGTTGTTTGCACAAATATGTACATGGTATTTAAATCACCAACATTAGCATACAATAACAGTAATCGATGTGTAATTAAAATCTTGAAGAATTATAGTAACATTATTAAGTTACCTTTCGCATGTTTCAATCAAAATAAATTGTTAGTAAAATAAGACTTTCAAAACAATATATGTTTCAATTATAATAAATGCATTGTTTACTAATTAAGGATCATACCAAATATACCAAAATAAAAAATAAAAAATAGAAACATAATGAATACAAATTTGTCACACTTTATTACCATTTCAATGAACAAAAGTCAACTTACTACCATATCTTTTAATCGTCCAGCTATGTATTTTATTGATTGAATACTTTTAATACTTTCTTAAGATAAATTAAGTTTTTTAACTCATTCAATATTTCAAATAATTCAAATTCATATCACACCAAAATTCAAAGTTGACGATCAATATTCAAGTTCTCAAGTTCACTATGACACAATACAATAAATATTCAAGTAGATATTCGAGTAAATAAACACAGTTTTCAAAATTTGCATAACAAAATGACAACACTTCTAATAAAATATAGACATAATTTAAATGTCAATCAACTACAACATTATTAAGAAAAATTCAACAAATTATAAGAAACAATTAATAACAAAGTTACAACAAATTTAGTTAACAAAATTCATATATAAAAAGTTACAACAAATTTAGTTAACAAAATTCATAAATAAAACTTATAAGCAAACAAAACAATCTATTCAAACAAATTTACACAAATAAATTTTTCAATAAAATTTATAACAAAAATTTAATAACAAAATTTTCAAGAGAACCATAGAGGATTCCGGCAAGGCAGCGGGTTCAACAAAAATGCCGGCAAGACTGTGTCCAAAGATTCCGGCGAGCCAATAATTCCGGCGAGCAAAGATTCCGGCGAGCCACAAATCCGGCAAAGATAGATTCCGGCAAAACATTAACAGTTAGAGTAAATTGCAAAAATGGTCCTTGTGGTTTGGCCAAATTGCAGATTTGGTCCGTCAAATTTCAAAATTGCAAAAAAATGTTCTTATTTTCAAGGTTTGGTTTCATTTTTGGTCCTTGGTCGACTTGAAGTGACTAAAATACCCCTCTGCAAATTGGCCAAACCACAAAGACCATTTTTGCTACAATAAAAAAAATTTAAAAATTAAAAAAAATCTGTAAGAAAAATAATTAAAAATATTTAAAAATATTTTTTTATTTCGGTTTAAGTTTAAGAGAAATAATTAAAAAAATTCAAAAAATTTAATTTTTTTTATTTCGGTTTCAGTTTACCAACAATAATAAAAAAAAATTTAATTTAAATTTTTTTTATTTCGGTTTCATTTTACGAGCAATAATAAAAAAAATTTAAAAATTTAAAATTTTTTTATTTCGGTTTCAGTTTACAAGCAATAATAAAAAAAATTTAAAATTTTACAATTTTTTTATTTCGGTTTCAGTTTACGAGCAATAATAAAAAAAATATTTAAAAAATAAATAACCTTTTTTATGTCGGTTTCAGTTTATGAGCAATAATAAAAAAAATTAGAAATTTAAAATTTTGTCTATTTCGGTTTTAGTTTACGAGCAATAATAAAAAATAATAAAAAATTATACAAATTTTTAAAATTTAATATATTTTTTATTCTTGCTCGTAAACTGAAACCGAAATAAAAAAATTTTAATTTTTTTTAATTTTTTTTTTATTGCTCGTAAACTGAAATCGAAATAAAAAAAATTTAAATTTTTTTATTATTGCTCGTAAACTGAAACCGAAATTAAAAAAAAATTAATTTTTAAAATTTTTAATTATCGCTCGTAAACTGAAACCGAAATAAAAAATTATTTTTTTAATTATTGCTCGTAAAATGAAAAAAATTATAAAAAAATTTACAGATTTTTTTTAATTTTTATTTTTTTTTATTATTGCAAAAATGGTCCTTATGGTTTGGCCAAATTGCAGAGGGGTATTTTAGTCATTTCAAGTCGACCAAGGACCAAAAGTGGAACCAAACCTTCAAAATAAGGACGTTTTTTGCAATTTCGAAATTTGACAGACGAAATTTACATCTTGGCCAAACCACAAGGACCATTTTTGCAATTTACTCTAACAGTTATAATAAACTTATAAAATCTCACATCTATGCATACATTTTATAGATCGATAAACCAAACATTTGGACGTTGCAGCAGCGACGGCAACTCTCCGATGAGACAAAAGCGGCATCGGCATGATGTGGCTGAAAAAAAAACGCAAAAAAAGTTAATAAAAACACAGATCTATAAATACAGTTTATATAGGGACTTCATTTTTGTGTGTGTTAGAATGTTTGTGAAAAGTGAATGAGGATGGTTGTTTACATAGGGTCTTCATCAAAACCTAGGTATTAAAAGGTTTTCATAGATGAGTCAATCAATCATGATATGCGTATTAAAAGGTTTCCAATGGGTCAACCTAGCTCGTTCTTTCTTTTTCAGTTTTAAAGGTTTCCAATGGTTTTCATAGATGAGTCAATCAATCATTAAATTTCTAAGTTTTCAGTTTTTAGTTTTTAGTTTTCAAGGTTTATGTCAAAATGTTGTATATGTAGTATAGATATGTGTTTATCAACGACTCATGTTATTCTTTTTTTTATAAGTTTAACATATGCGTACACGGGTTTAAAAATTATAAATATCAAAATATAAGCATGGGTCACAGTGATATGAAAATGAATATACAAGAGTTTACTATAATAAAGACTCATTTACTTCCAATCCAAAGTTTAAGTAAGGTTAAATCATTTTTTAAAAACTTTATCATTTAACTTAATAAGGGTTATTACGTGCAATTAAGCACATGTATTGTGTACAACTTGCCAGAATTGATATTTTAACAACGATATCACCATGCCAGTTAAACAAAGTCAAATAATATTTTTTTTATGAAAATATATAATATGAAATCTCGATGTCTAGGTCAATTCAATTAATATTAATACATAATGAAAATGTTTATGTAAAACGCCGTGCGTAATTATTAGTTGAACTTATATCATAATTGCAAAATATTAGATGCGGCCAAATTCTTATATGTATGTATATTAAACTAAAATTTAAAATAAATTTGATTTATATGTAGAATCTATGCGTGTACAGAACTTATAACTAGTTGACAATATAGTCGTTAAGAATGGTCTCTTCGATAGTAGACACACATTTTGCTTTTTACAAAGAACCAAAATAATAAGCTTCACTTTTTTAGCGAATTAAGACTTGGGGCTTTTTTTAGCAAAAACTTGCAGTGTTACAAGATCCTAAGTTCCGAAGGTTCACAATTTTTAGATCATGTCGCAAAATAAGACATCTAGATCATGCCACCCATATGCTAGTTCTTAATTCACGATCAAACAACGAAACTTACGGTTTGTTGTTTTCTTGGAAATGGACCAAAGAACCCTAATGGTTTTAGGGGCTGAACGAATTATGGTTAAAGAAGAGAGGAGAAAAATATAACAAACTTGTTTCTAAAGGCATTGTATTTATAGGGTGAATCTAAGACATGCCTATTACATTACAAACAATTTAGGAACCAGTTTTGCTCTTTCTTTCCTTTTTCTTGCCCTAGGTCGGCCACCCATAGTCCAATATGAACTATCCATATTAATTTTGGACTTGGTTTATTAACATATCCATTACATATTAATTAAATAGCATAACATTTATTATTAAATCAAGGGGACTAATTAACGATCGCTAAGTAAATCATGAAATGATTAACTAATATAATTGATTTATTTACTATATATATATTAATTACATTATAATGGTAGTATCTCGGTGTATACGTGTGTGACCCCATAAACTCACGTATTTCCGGTCATACAATTATTTACTATAATATGAGCATTTCCTAATGGCTTTTGGCATCAATATTAACGACACATTCAATCTTTGAAACACTTGACATATTGTAAAATATCAAATATGTATAAAGAGCAAGAAATGAGAATCCATTTGTATCGATACAAAGTGCAATACATAGTAGTGGAAAAATCACAAATATAAACAAGGCTAACAGTTCTCCGCCAGGGAGATTAATAAGGGGGTAAATGAGTAACAAGAGTACCACAATGATGGCAACAAAAACCAGGCTAACCATCTTTTAGGAAAAGTCTTGATTCATTTTGTAATAATGGTTGTAGTGTTGTGCATTTATGTAGTGGCGTATTTTAATTAGGATTATTTTTTTTTATTTTTTTTGAACAGTAGATGAATTAACTAGCAAGAAGCTAGAAAAAAAGAATTACAAGATCGATGATAGAATGTTACAAGGATTACAAAACCATTCTATCCAACTAAACGTGATATTTCTACTCCTACTAGAAATCCAATTGTACGACAATTGTTTTACATCATTAAAAAGCAACTCCTTTGAGGTCGTTTGAGGTTGAAAACGGTTTTATTTCGATGATTCCATATAGCCCAAATAGTTGTGTTTACCACCACATCGAAGAATTTCCGATGCTTATGAGCCATGGGAAGCCAGTCGACCATGGTTAAGATATCTAGAAGGTTTGAGTTGGTGATTTCAGTAAACTGCCACCGGGAGAAAACGAACTTCCAAGTATCAATGGCTAAGGGGCATTTGACAAATAAATGATCTTCTGTTTCAATGTCATTGTTGCAAAGAGGGCATCTAACCATATCGAGATCAATTCCACGCCAATCAAGATTGAATCTAGTAGGAAGTCTTTTGTTCAAAACACGCCAAGTAAGGATGTTTACCTTCGATGGCAGTAGCTTATTCCATCTGGTGGGATGAGAGGTATTGTCACTTGACATGGTGGAGATGAGCTTTCGCATGTTATTAACAGAAAATCTTCTTGAGGCGTCATAGGTGAATTCCCAAACATCGGAACCATTTGAGAGGTGTAAGTTTACTAGAAGATTAATGAGATCATTTTGTTCATTAAGTTCTTCTTCTGACCGAAAACTCCTTCTCCGTGTCCATGAAATTGAAGGCCTAGATACATTGGAAGTAACAGTAACATTATTTTTAATAAAGAATTAATGGTTCCCTCACAAACTAAACAGTTCTTGTTTAGCTCAAGCCTATACAACAGCGGGAATGATTCTTGAAGAGTCGTGCCACCCAACCAATGATCATGCCAAAAACTTGTACTTCTACCGTCTCCAATCTTTTTCTTAAAAACCGTTGGTAGGTTAATACCAACCTTCGTAAGCTCATGCTTGAGGTTTATTATTCGTGACCAAGTACCTGAAGCTTTCTTGTGAGAATTGGAGTTTAAAACACCGCATGCGGGTCCATAACCAAATGGATGTGCCTTCATTTCGAAAACGCCACCACCATTTAGTAAGCAAAGAGTTATTACTTGCCACGAGCGAGCCAATACCTAAGCCACCTTTGTTTCGTGGTGAGACAACCTTGTCCCATGCAACCCATGATATTTTGTCTACATTCGAATTACCACCCCAAAAGAATCTTCTACGAATACCTTCGAGCTTATGTATGACTTTCTTTGGTGCTTTGAAGGTTGAAAAATAATAAACACCCAAACTACCAATCACGGATTTGATAAGAGTGAGACGACCTCCAAACGAGAGGGTGTTTGCTTTCCATTTAGAGAGCCTATTTTGGAACCTTTTGATGAGAGGTTCCCAACTACAACATCTAGACATTTTTGCACCAACAGGAAGGCCTAAGTATGTGCAAGGGAATTGAGACGCGAGACACCCAAAAGAGGAAGCGATGATGTTTAAATCCTCATAAGAAACCTCAACGCTAATAATCTTGCTTTTGTTGAAGTTTACTTTGAGACCGGAGGCAAGGTGGAAACAAGTAAGGATCCTAGAAAGGTTTTTGGCATTCGAAATAGACCACTCACCTAAAATAAAGGCATCATCCGCGAATTGATGGTGAGAGATATGGACTTTGTCTTCCCCACTTTAATGCCATGAAAAAAGATTGTTGTTAGTAGCTTCAAGAATAGCCACGTTGAGAGCTTCAGCCGCTATGATAAATAAGAAGGGAGATAGGGGATCCCCTTGTCTAAGACCTCTTTCAAGCTTGAATTCCTTGGTGGGGGAACCATTTATAAGAATAGAAGCGAAAGCCGAGTTAAGGCAAGAGTGAATCCATTTCCTCCATTTGCTACTAAACCCCATTTGTTCCATAATAGAAAGAAGAAAAGACCATGACAAATAATCAAACGCCTTTTCAAAGTCAACTTTGAAGAACATTACTCTTTTTTGAACTTTTTGGCCTAAGAAATAACTTCATCTATTATAAAGGGGCCATCAATGATTTGGCGCCCTTTCATGAAGGCCATTTGAACATCACCGATAACCGAAGGTAAAACCTTAGTCGATTTGCAAGGACTTTTGCTATAATCTTGTATTGACACCCAATGAGACTTATAGGCCTAAAGTCTCTAATGACCAGGGGGTCTTCCAATTTTGGGACAAGTGTTATGAAAGAGGAATTACAACCCTTAGGAATATAGAAGAAATTTTCAAAAAAATTTACAAAAGAAACAACGTCGTTTTCGAGAGTGTCCCAATGGTTTTTGAAAAATTTGAAAGTGAAGCAATCGGGGCCCGGAGCTTTGTCACAGCCACAATCCCATACCGCATCTTTAATTTCTAAAGTGGTGAAAGGGCAATCAAGAAATCGTACCTCATCATTAGATAGTTGCTTGAAGAGATTGCTTATGAAAGATGGCCTCGCTCGGTTCACTTATTTGAATCTTTTGTCAAAGTACTGAAATATGTGATTCTTTATGGACACAGGGTCTGAAACTCATTCCCCGTGAATATTCAGCCCATTGATCCGTGAGCGATTTCTTCTACTGTTGATCATACTATGAAAAAATCTTGAATTTTCATCTCCTTCTAACGCCCACCGAATTTTTGCTTTTTGCTTTAGGTCCATGATATTAGAGTGCTCGAGATCAGTTAGCGATTTAACATACGTGTTTCTTGAGATGATTTCAGAATCGGTTAGGGAGGATACTTTAGCTTTTGAGTCTAATGTGTCAATTTTATTTCGTAGAGCAAGAAAAGCTGATCTTTCTTTTTCTTTTACCTTTTGACGCCAGATTTTAATGTTGGACTTGAGGCGCTGCAGTTTGGACTTAAAGCTGACAGAAGGGTGTAAACTCACATTGTGAAGAGGGCCTTGAGGCATGGAATTCCAATTGTTGTGGACAATACATGGGAATTCTTTGTGTTGAAGCCAACTGTTATAAAGCTTAAAGGGGATGGGCCCATAATCAGCTTCCAAGTTTGACAATAACAAAGGGCAATGATCTGAGAACTCTCTAGGAAGAGTAATCGTGTGAGAATCTGGCCATAAATCAACTACATGTTGTGAGACTAGGATTCTATCTATTTTACTTAACTTGTTACCAAGTGTATTCATCCTTGTGAATCTCTTTGCTCCCATTGGCAAGTCTACGAGACCAGATGAAGAGATAAAGTTATTAAACCGTGTCGCCCCTCGTGTGTCGAAAATAGACCCTTTTCATTCGTTATCATATCTTACTTCGTTAAAGTCCCCCATTACAACGGATAGAGAGTTGTGAGATAAAATCAATCTTGAAAGCTTTGATCAAAGTTTTTTCTTTTCTTTTGGTCTTGTGGGGCGTAGACAACTATAATCAAGCACGGAATGCTAATGTTTTTCCATCTCCCCTGTAAAGCAAGAAAACCTTCTCCATCTAACGAGTTCAGTAAATTGAAGACTGAGGTGTCTCATATAGCCATTATAACTCCAGATTTTCCGTTAGAGCTTTTCCCAACAAAGTCAAATTAGGGGTTATTCCACATGGAAAGGATTGTAAACCGATCGAGCACATTAGACATAGTTTCTTGGATTCCCACAAAATTAATTTTATGCTCATAACAGTGTCTTTGTACCCATCCTTTTTTATGAGCTTCACCTACACCTCTAATATTCAAGGAGAGAATATTCATTGATCAACCGTATGATCTCCATTTGCAAGAATACTTGCAAGGGAACCATATTGAACCCAATTTTATTTCCAACATCCAAAGTATTATCTACCTCATTTGACTGTGAGCTGGTATCCACACTATGTTTAGAGAGAATCCTGATGTTACAACGGTTGATTTTGGAAACGGGGTCTGAAATTGCCACTGTTTCGGTATTGAAAGAGGTTGAGGGACTTGGTTGAGACAGGTGGTTAGTTTTTTACATTTCTTTTTCTCGTTTTTTCTTGGTTGTGTTGAAGCCACCCTGATCCCGTATAAAGGGTCAATCAACCTAAGGGATTTGAATTTTTTATTTTTTCTTGAGCTAAGGTGTTGCTTGGAGGAGTTGCTTAAAAAAAAGGGTTTGGATCTGATCTGATGTGATCTTTTTTCTCTTAAAGAAAGGGGAAATTTATTTGACCAAAGGGGAATTTATTTGACCAAAGAGGGATCTGGTGTTATTTGCTGAAGTATAAAAAATGTGGTTTCTTTTTTCTCTTAAGTTATTTTTTGCACAAGCTATTTTTATTATATGTGTAATATCTAAGTTTTTTTATAAGTATATGTTTTTTATCCGTATGATAAGGGCTGAGCAAAATAAAAAAAAACTAACCGAACTGAACCTTCGGTTTTGTATATTTATGTCGATTTTTGCTCCGTTCGGTTCGGTTTCGGGTTAAAACCAAGAAAAATATGCCTAAACTATATATTCGGTTTGGTTTCGGTTTTGCTCGGTTTACTTCGGTTCGGTTTTCGGTTCATGTTTTCCTTAAAGTTGGTTTTCGGTTTTTTCGGTTCGGTTCGATTTTGAACCGATGCTCAGCCCTTCGTATGATAGTGTTTACGATTTTTAGGTAAATATACGCATACGTAAGTTTTAGTAAGTATATATATAAATGCCCTTAATTTTAATCATTTATAGAATTAGTAATGTGTGAAATAGTGACCAAAATTATCGTCACCGATGTTTATATCAATGACCAAATATCTCGTCACTACCCTAGATCAAAAATACCTAGAACGTAATTTAGTAACTACATAGTGACCACTGAATTGTGACCAAAAAAGAAAGTCGTCACTCAATTTTTGTCACTAAAGCTTCTTTTTCTTGCAGTGGTACGTACTAATGTCGATAGTCTTTAATGATAAGTCTACTATATAATGAACCATATGATACAACCAGACTTGCAACACAAAACTTCCTTAACCTTAATCCACTCATAGTACAAGAAATAAGTTTATGACGATGTCAACCATGTTTCTGTTTCAGAAAAAGAGTTGGAAGAATACATGCACGCATCAAATGTGAATGTCTCCAACTTTGTTTCAGTGAGGCTTTCCGGTCATAGCAACTACCATATATGGAAGGCTCAGATGCTATCACTCCTGCATAAACTGATGATCCGTGACATTGTTGAAAACCGTGAAACTTGGTTAAAGTCTAAGTGTGAGAGCGAAGTTTTAGTAAGAAAATACGATATCCTTCTCAAAGGATGGATTTTGGGCTCGCTAAACGAAGAAGTACTCAGATATCTTGATTACTCGGCTTGCGCACACTGTATTTGGGTGACGCTAGAAGATGAATATTGTTTTAGTGGGTATCCAACAGGTACAACTCCATTACACATCACATATTTGGTTTTCAATACTGTGTTATGGCTAGGCCATGTCATATCAACAAATTATACATATATGTAATATCTTTGAAAGACATCGTTTTAGTTAGCCTGGTAAATATATTAAGTCAGATTCTATAACTTAGGCCCTTTTAGCATGATGGTAAAGTTGTGATGCAATTCTAACACTACAAAAAAAATTCTATTTTACCACACTTTTTTTACACACAGTTAAATACTTTAGTGTGGAAAATATTTTAAGTTTATTAACACATGTATAAATGCGTAAAAAAATAATTACATCAATAACTGTGAACAAATTTTTTGAAAATAAAAGGTTTTCACATTTATATTTGTTGCAAATAGTCCACACTTTTTATGTGTGGAAAAGTTCATAATTTGTGCACACTTTCAAGTGTGACCTTAATTTGTAGCACCCAAATCCTCCACACTTCTCACACAAGAAGAAGTGCAGAGGATTTGTGTGTTACAAATTGGGGTCCACACTTGAAAGTGTGAACAAATTATTGATTTTTCCACATCTAAAAGTGTGGAATTTTATTTACAACAAATATAAGTGTGAAAACTATTTTGTTTTTTTTAATTTATTTCATACTTATTTATGTAACAAACTTTTGCACAATTATAAATGTCAATAAAATCAAAATATTTTACACACTTTTTTAAAGTGTGGTGAAATGATATTTTTTTTGTAGTGTAATTTCTTAACTAATAAATTAAACAACTAGGCTGGGCACAACAAGGGAGGTCGACCTCTTGGTCGTCGAAGGTCGCAATCGGTCGGCTTGTAGCAGATTCAAGGTCGAGGTCAACCTTTTGGAGGTTTTGGTTGAGAACTCGTCCTAGGCCGAGTGTTGTGTGTGTAATTAATTAATTAAAATGTATTTTTGAGGGGTGTGCTTTTGTAGTGTAGGTCACCTTGTAGTGTTAAAAAGTCATTTGTAAGTCGCCGGAGAGAGAAAGCTAAAGTGACAGAAAAAATAAAGGTCGCTGATGGTCATTTTAGTGACTAGCCTAATAAAATTACGAAAGCAAAGAAAGTACCATTGAATCAACTACGTGACGACTAACTCGACCACCATCCCTACTACTAGTTCCTCTACTAATACTACTACTCTATTACTACTAGGGATGGAGCCCACTGGACCCGACTCGAACCTGACTAAGCTTATACGAGTCTAGTTATTCGGGTCAAAATTTAATTTAAGTTATTTGGGTCAACCTAAGTAACTCGGATTCGGGTATCGGGTAAAAGTGTTTGTCTAACTCGAGTTTGGGTTGACTCAACTGACCCGAATAAGGGTTTTTAATATATACTTTTTATGAATTAGATATGTAAACTTATTGAACTGGACAATTTTTTAATCATTTTACTCGTACTCGAGTTGATCAAACCAGATCCAAATAGACCCGAACCCGACTAACATGAGATCTTATGACGGTCGGGTTCGGGTATAGTTTTTTTTATCAGCTCAACTTGACCCGACATGAATTAACCCGAATCCCATTAAACCGACCCGATTGACACTCCTAATAACTACTACTACACCTAAACTCATAACAACAACAAAAGATTCATACAAAGGGGTTGTAAATTAAAAATCCATTTGGCAAATTATGAAATCGTTTCATAAATAGTGAAACCATTTCGCAAAATATGAATTCATTTCACATTTTTGAAGATTTTTGGAAATTTTGTGATTTCCACATGAGTAATGCTATTTAGACCTAAAAGGATGTTTAAATACATGTCTAATGCATAAATCACTTGTACATGCGTATTATGTATATTCTCTCTCTAAATTTCCACCAATCATTTTTTCAAATCAATCAATCAAATCATTAGGTACATTAGTAGACATCATTATTAGGCACAAGAATCATTTTTCTTTTCGCATATATCACACCCTAACTTTTATGACTTCCCAAATCATTTATGAAATGTAAGGCTATTTTATCAAATTATTCACAACTTTGTGAAAAGCTAAACTTTACCCCTTTAAATGATTATTTAAATTATTAGCCCATAAAAATAGCAACGAGTTAGTTTCTATTATAAATTATATTTGTATAACATTTGCCAATTATGTTTAGATTTAAAGATTAATAGGTTCTACAAATTACTATTACTATAAATAAATAAAGATACGCTACGCATTATTCCAACAATAAAATTAGTAACAGTGCATGATGATGTGTCTCATTTTTTATTTACGTACTATTTTCATGTCTTCTTTTGACTTTTTGAAAAAAAAATTCAACTTTAATCTAAAATATTTTTGTTAGTGTTATATAATACCTAATGCAAAATACATGAAGGAATTGGTTTTTAAATGTATTTTCTTTCAAAATACATGAAGTATAATATAATACAAAAAAAAAATTAAAAATCAAAGATAAAAAAAGAAAGGCTTTAAAAAGTCAAAAGAGCATAATAAAAGTGGGACGGAGGTAGTATTAAATTCTTACGGGAAATTACGATTATCATGCTATTATTAAATACATGTAAAGATATATGCATATATAATATTCATGCGACAAAATTAGTATATATCTCTTTTTGTTTATTACGAATCTTACCTTCGTCTCATATTTATTGTTTATATTTTTATTTTGGGTTGTTCTAAATTAATTTTTCTCTTTCGGAAATAAATAAAGAATTTATTTCAAGTTTAACATATATATTATCCTCACTTGATGTTATTATTACAAATACTAAAGAAGTTATAAATTAATTTTTTAAGGGTAAAATTGTTATTTTGAAAAAAATAGAAAAAGAAAGCTGTTAAAATGTGTATTTTTTGTCGATGAATAATAATTATTTTGAGTAGAAGGGAGTATAAAATTATTGGTTGGAAATATACATTAGAATATTATATTAATATGCTTATAACAAATATCTCTTATAATAGATACATACAAAAGTTCACATTGCAATACAAATGATTAAATTTTTACCCGGGCTCGTGTATACACACCGGACTTGGAACGTTTTAAATTAAAAAATATATATAAAGTAATTCAGAAATAGTTGTGGACCTCTTCAATTGTTGAATGTAATGCATGTTAATTTCACTTCACCAGAAATGGTACTTATAAAGAAACCAGCAGAAGACCCTGGCAATTGGGCACCACTAGGTAAGTTACGCGATGCTACTCGCGAGGGGAATTGGTGGAGAGCACAATCCATTCTAAGAAGATACAGAATTGAAATGACAACAAGGATAAACAATGTTGGTGAAACAATGCTTCACTTAGCGGTTGGAGAAGGCAATAATTATTTCGTTCAAAGGTTGCTCAACTCTATACAAAATGAAGAAGTGTTAGAAGAGAAAAATAATAACGGTCAAACAGCCCTTCATACTGCGGCACTCTTTGGCAATAAATACGCTGCAGAATTATTGGTTCAGAAGAGGGATAGTCTGTTGTATGTTAAGGATAATTTAGGAGAAGTACCATTAGTCATTGCTTATTCAAATAATCACATCAGCACGTTTGCATATTTCTTGGAAGTCACTAAGACTGCAGGCGACTTACTTCCTACATACCAGGATTCATTTGAAGAGTTCATAATTCGTCTCATTTACAGGAAAGAATATGGTGAGTCTGTGAGTAGTTAGTATATCCTAAAAAAGTATTTATGACAATGATTAAAATTACGAGATTTATATACTTAATGGATCTCTTGCAGTTTTAGCATACAAGTTGTACAAATTGCATCTCAAGAGTACGGAAAAACCGACCGATAAGGTATTGATGGAAATAACAAGAAACTTTCCAAGTGATTTTGGCACTGGGGAAGCATTGATTTATCCATGTGAGTCTCTACTCTTTTTTTTTTCTTTTACAAATAGGAATCAAAAAGTTAACTCCAAATGCACTCTACCACTGCTTTACACTTCTGTCCTTTGCAGCTTGGGAGAATGCGTGTCAAAACATTGTCAAGAGAAGTTCTTTGCTATTCTATTCATTTGATTATTTGTGTGCAAGGGCCGAAAGCACCTTATGGAGGATGAAAAGGTTCAAAAACCACTATTACAGCTGGTTGTTGCCAGAAATTGTCATGCTATTACTTGGTGAGCTACTGACTGTTAGTTTATGGACGTAAAAATAATAGTTGTGTGTTAGGATCGAACTCAAGATCACGGGATTGCACTCACTACAAGACAAAAAGCTAAGGGCTAAACGAACAAAAACGAGCAAGGATTTGGAAAGGAGCGCGAAAACTGTGAGGCTCCCAAGGTTAGAAAAAGATTGATAACGGAGCTATACGGATATTTTCGGATCGACTCGATAAGTTTGTGCATTTTAATGAAGTCATGACGAAGTCAATATCATCCCGGGTATTACGACTTTGAAGTTAGATGATAGACAAGAATGCTGCGGGATAAAAAATAGATGAAACAACCAAACCGAACCCTCTATCAAGATAATATGAGGGCAGATTCGAACTAGTACCCATTTTAGTGGCGCAGGGGGTCAGCCCACTTTTAACTTTATATACCTTTTTTATTCAAAACTTTTTTCTATATATAACCCGGCACCAAAGGCCAAGCCAAACAAACTCTAAGCCCATTACCCCCTATAACGGGCTGTTCAAGTCAGCCCTTTATTCTTACACCGTTTGTCCTTCAAGGACACATTGTTTGTCCTTAAGGAACTAACGATGCAAACCTCACCAACTCAGGGACCAAAGATGTTAAATACCGAAGGTATTGTTGTATGACAATACCTTATACTTTTCTGGGAGGCCAATTTATGCCAATCCTCAAAACATTTACCATGCCAAACTCAAACAGATATTTAACTTTCCCTTATTGGCGCCAAAAACCCTATTTATCCATCCCCTCCATTCACGTTGCTACTGTGACCCTGCAACAAGAGACAAATTATCACTCTCACCTCACTACCCTCCCCCACATGGCCTTATGTACAAGTTGGGGAATCTTACGGTTTACTATTGGATAAAAAGAAAATGACAAGATATCAAGGGTGTTTGGATCTAAATTATTTTGGGCAACAAGGTAAGATGGAGGGTCATAATACGCGTGTTTACATACACAGCTACTTATAAAAGGAAGAAGAAGACAGAAGTTTTGAGGGAGAAAAAGGAGTAGATTAATTTAAAGTTTTAATGTTTTTAAATTTATGTTTTTAGTCATTTTAATTATGTTATTTTTAAACTTTTAAGCCTTGTAATCCTTCATGTTTTAATGAAAAGTTAAGTTTCTTAAGCTTTCATGCAATTATGTCTCATTTAGCTTACTACTTCCCTTGCTTATTCATGTGCTTATAATTTAGTGTCCATGCTTTTTTTGCCCTTAAAATGCCTAAGCTTAGTCTGTCTTAAAGTTTTAACAAAAGTTTGAAACCTGTTTTAAGTCAACAAATCATGTTTTCAAAAGTTAAGGGGTGTTTGGTTTAAACAGTTTCATAGTTTAAAATGGGTAAAAATTGATTTCGATTTTGTGAAAACGAGTTCTTGATAGCTAAGTTAAGTTTAAAAAAAAACCAGAGTATTTTATAAAAGTCTTATGTTAATAATTTAGATTTCAAAGGCTTATGAAAAAGTATGTTAATCTGTGACTTTGAATTTTGTCAAACTGCTTATTTTTACTTCTTATTAAAAAGTTGTTTTAGAGTTATGCTTAAACTTCATTTTGTGCCTAATGCAGAAGAATAAGTCATAGTTTAATGAGTTGCCTATGTTTTCTTTTGAAATGGCAAAGACTGGTCATTTCTTTTCTTTGTTGCCATTCAGTAGGAAATAAAAGTCAAAAGGTTTTTTTTTTATTTTAATTTTTTAAGTGATTTAATGTTAGAATTAGAATTGAATTTTTCTTTCATAAGCTATATTAGTAGTATGTACTTAGTTGTTTTGGGCCTTAATTTTGTATGTTTACAGCATTATTTGGTTGCTTTAATAATAGTGGCTGGCAATCTGTTTCTTTTTATGCTTGTACAAAGAGTGGACTGCCCTTTTTCTTTAAGTCTTTTTCTCATCTTATTTGCATTTCAAAATTTTCTTTTCTTATGTGGTTATTAGATAGCCACCAAGCTGATCTTGACAGCCCATACTAGGTCTTAAGCCTACAAAAGCACCTCTAAGGTGCTTAAAATTAAGCCATAATATGTGTCCCCTAGGTATTTGATTAGTTTAATAGGTTGCCACTATTGCTTATTTGATTTTCCCTTAGCCTTTTGTTATCATTGTGCTTATTAGTGGTTTAGGTTACTATTAGGATTTAGTATAGTGTGTTTTGGCTTATTTGTTTATTAAGTGCTAAATTAGGTCTTAATAAGCCCAACAGTTTAAGCCCCATTAGCTTTAGATCCTTTTTAAGCTGCTGTCATTTTTTTGCTTATTTACCTAGCTTAATTCTGATTCCCCATGCTTATTAGGTATAACATTTTAGTTATTTAAGTTTATTTTCACTTTTTTATGCTTGTTGTGTTTTAAAAAGCCAAGTTGTAGAATACTAGTAATCTTAAGATCAACCAAGAACAATAAGTGAGATGTGGGTTGGATTGTTAGAGAGAAACTTGGATGGAATAATGGATGAATGTATATAATGAATGTGTGTAAAATGGAACAAACCAAACCTCTCCAAGAATTAGGGAGAGGTGTTATAAATACTACATAGGAGGGCCGGCCATGAGTGTGATGGGACACCATGGGCCTTGGGCCGGACTAGATTTACTATAAATCCTTATACTAAAATACGAGCTAAGACTTTGTTACAACTTTGGAAGTGACGACACTTTTCGTCGTTTTCCAATAAATCTCCCCTAAGGAGGTCACTCCAATTTAAAACTTTAAACCTAGCTTACTATGCTTTAATCCTTAGTCTTTAGCTCGTACTCTTGACTTTATCTGTGAATATGTTGTAGTGATCATTTGACTTCTTGGATGAGCTTGGTTCCATGAACTTGTGTTTATTTGACATAGTGATCTTTTAAGCATCTTGAGATCATCAACCAAGCACAATCCTTGTCCATCTTTGAAAACGTTGCCACCTTGTGGATTGCGATTCTGGACCGACATGCTTCATACCATTCTTGAAAAAGCTTTATTGTCTGCATCTTTTTGAAATTTTCTTTAACTTTAACACTTGACACTTTTCTAGAAAGATGTGTGGTATCAGAGTAGCGGAAGTCTTGAAACATGTACTTGAGCTTTCATGATGACTTTATGTTTGTCGGTCGGTATGAGCATGTGGTTATGGATCTTGTGAGCCAGCTGGAATCAGGAACCTCCACCACCATTTTACATAGCCTGCATAAAATAGTTAGCAATATAGCAGGGGGCGAATTTGGCTTTTGTCATTCGCCCAGGTTTGGTTGGTAGAACACCTTGCTGATGCGTGAAGGATTTTTGTTCGACCTTTGTGATGTGATGATTCAGAATTTAAGGAAGGAATTTCTTGACAGGATTTCAGCTGAGTTTATTGATCTTTTCTAACACCATAAGAATAGAGTTCATCGTACCTCAGCAGTGTAGTCTATTTATCGGACAACGTCTCAAAACAGACTGGTCGACGAATAAGAGTGAACAAGTGAGTTACTATGTCTCACCGACTTGATTATAGAAATTGATTTGGAAAATCATCGGTGTATCACTTACAAAATTGTTTTTGTGCACACCGAGAGTGTTTATCATTTCAAAAATTCACTAGTAGGATAACAACCGTTGATTTCCATTACCTGGAAAAAGTTTGATTCTATTCTAGATCGCCACCTTCAATTCTTTTCAGTGTGTCACAAGTTGGATTCATAAAGAATCGACAAGTTACCTACCATGAGCTTGTTTGATGTTGACTAAGCAGGATTTCCATTCCTTCATTGTGAATGATTCAATTGATGTTCTGGCAAATCACAAGGGAAATGCGAAGGACTCTTAAGATGTATCTTGTAATTCACATTATGTGACTTAGCAAGAATAATTTGACAAGTGTCCTAATGAGATTTATGGATGATCTCTTTTGGCTCTAGACTCAATAGTGCACTTTGATTTTAGTGATCGGAGGCTGGAGCTGATGTGCACCTTTCAATATCAACTAGCTCGGGATAGATCGAGTGAGAGAGTCAATAGAATGAAGTGTATCTCCGTGAGTTTTGAAAACAATGTCTTTCTGACTTTGAGTGGCTGGGAGGGGGTTGTGCATAGCGTACTGGGTCGCATGACTGTCTCAATGTCAGACAACACATAATTGTTTCTGACGAGCATATGTATCAGACCGGTTTCTGCCTATGTGTATGGAGGGCTTCTTTCTTTTCACCATTTTATCCTTACATTTCTTTTTCATTCTTCAACCCCTTAAATGCTTACCGAGATTTCATTACAAAACACATTGTTGGGGTTGTTCCAGTGTTAGCTCCATCTCTTAGTCGGCTCTATTCCCTGTTCTCACTGTTTTATCCTTTTTAATCATACTAAAGCGTCCTTTACACTATAGTGGATATCCCTGGTAGTTCCGCTCCGGTTCTGGCCTGGATCATGGGAGCTGAAAACCTAGATCTAACGCCATTTATAACTTTTGTAAATTTAGAGATGGTCAGTCTTTTGGGGATTTATCACAATCCTTCCCAAAAACATTGAAAAATTTCAATCAAAGTGTTTGATGATAAAGTATCAAAAATATTTACACTTTGAGTAGTGTTTCATCATCACAAAAGTCCCCCTTAACAAGTGCATCGTTATCGTGTCAGTACATGGATAGGTTATATTGGGAGTGCGTTGAGTGAACTCATTTTTTCTTGATCACATCTTTGTCAATATTTATTAAGTCCGGTTAATCTCATTTTCTCCCATGTCTCAAAATGTTAATCCTTGATATTTTGGATATCAATTGATTAACCGTCGGGGACAAAATGAGATATGATGTTAATTGCTCCCCCTTAACCTTTGAGGGTTATATTAAGATGGTGCCGAGTACAATTATTTTAATTTTGAATTTACTGAAGGAAATGTCCTTGAAATATTTGTACTCGAGCACATCTTATAAATTCACCAATAAGTTAAATAATAATGCACATATTCATCAGTAAGTGTATTGACGAGGATTGGGGGGGGAAACCTTTTTAGTGGTGAATCATCATATGATAAATCATATGGTCCTTTTTAGAAGCCGTTAGGTCACCCCCGTATGGTCGTCACTGACAAATCTCTCCAAACTCCTCATTATCATCCTTGTCCTCTTAGCTCTTGCATCGCCTGGATCATAGCTTCTTGCGTTTGCTTTGTCACGTTTGACTCAAAATGTCTTGTGGCAAGTACTCTTTTGGCTTATTCCTGGTAGCAGTTCATTTAAGAGCCAAGTATACGAAACGTCATCTAGAGTGCCATCGCTGAACTTGTGTAGTTCGTCAATGCGCATCAATCTGTTCTTCTTGTCTTTATTCTCGTAGATGAATCCTCTTGGGTCGGAGTATGGAGTATAAGCATCTTGTCTTCTCCGATTGGATCTGTACCTGTCAGGCTTTGTGAGGTTGAGTTTCTTTTGATAGCTTTCAACTCCCAGTTGAAGATCTTCCACACGCCTCTGGATGACAACTCTTCGTGTAAACATTCGTAAGGAGACATTAAATGCAATACGTTCTTCAACGCTGAGATTTGTCACTTTTCCTTGCACGAGAAGAAGTAGCATATCTTCAATGTCTTGGATCCTTAGTCTATGAAAGTCGCCTTCTTTGAACTTGTAGAGAACATCATCATCCCTTCGTACAGTAATCCAGTCAAGATGCTTATAATCGTGCCATTCGATTATTTCAACCTTAGTGACAGCAATGATCCATCTTTTTCAATAGACGTCCCGAGCTGATTCCCTTGAAGCTGCAAATGCATAGAACTGTCTTCGCTTTTTGCCCCAATGCGAGATTCCCCATAGGGCGAATTTGTCGTATTTGATGATCGTTTGACTCCACATTGAGTTAGGCACTAAATCTTCTATCCATTTGATATGGCCGTAATCTACAGCCGTAGTCTTCGTTACTGAAGTAGAGTACTTTCGGCTTGACACACCACCACATAGGTATTCTAGGTCGTTATTGATGAAGTGATGAAATGGTATAACACAACGACCTTGAGAATTTGGAACTAACGGTAGTGGCTATCGCAGATCATGCGGATATTGGCGACCTTCAGGGTTAATCCAGTCTAATTTTTCGGTTGTGGCTTTGTAGACCTCCTCACAAAAATATTCCAGTTCAGTCAAACTCTTGCAAGTGCCTTTCATCAGCTCAAATCTTGGACCTGCTAGCAATTCAGGTGTTAGAGTTTGAACATTTAGCCGGTTCAGCACAAAAGCGGAGAAGTCAAATGTAGAGTCGGTTAGTTCATCGAACGACTCTCGAGGGTCTCGTTGTGCCAGATTGCTTAACCAAGGTTGGACAGATTCATGAACGATAGGAACAGACTTATTTGCACTGGTCTGCAGGTCCTTCAAAGACATCTGTTGTTTGCATAGCTTCCCCTACTGGAGCAGATTGGCTAGCAGATTTCTTGTGAGTCTTAGATCCTGTACTTGTAGTCTTTCCTACAGTCTTGGTTGTCGTTACACTTGAAGCACTGGTAGAAGCGGGTTCCTTTCCTGACCTTCTTCTTTTGGACCCCCGGTCTGTTCCAGCGGAGGGTTCTTGATCATCATCTGCACCATCTCTAGGTCTTTTAATTGTGACTGTATCGCCATATGTATCTAACAAGATTTTGTCAGCTTCATACGCCTCAACTAATGCCTTGTAGAGCTGTCTCTGAATGTCTGACCTGTTGATAGAGTTGTTAGCTTCCATCTTGTCAATTAAGATCTTTTTTAGCTCTAGTTCTGAAAGATTTGCAGCTACAGCATGAGATGTGTTGGCTTCCTTTGATGATCGCACCAGAACCTCAGACTCGAGTTGATCGGTTACTAACTTCTCGACTTTTGGAATAATTTTGGAGACTTCCTTTTTGACTTGTTCCTTGATGATTTTCTTCATTCCGTCATCAATTGAATCAAGGAATTGTTGATTTGCAGTAGTAGACTCTTCTCGAATTCTGTCATACTTCAATTGGACTGCAACGTCCACTGCTTCCTGCATTTTATTCGCTAGATATTGATCAACGGTGCTAGGAATAGAGGAGAGCGCTTCAGCATATTGATTGGTTTGCCTGAGTTCTGAGAAGTTGTCTTCTAACGCTTTCAGTCTATAATCAAAGCCAAACAACGAGGCAAAGTTAGGAAGATTTTGTAGCGAGGAGCTTGTAGTGGTAGCCGGTGTCAGAATTGGTGGTTGTTGTGTTTGAATGACGATAGGATGCGGTGTTGGAGGGCGATTGATTTGTGCAGTGAAGGATGGCTCCATGATGGCTGTTACATGAGTATCAATGAGAGAGGTGGCTTCAGTATATTGTCCAAAAATATCATCAACACCAGTATCTTGGTTTGGATTCAGCATGTTGGAGACGAATCCAGATGATACAGACGAACTCTGTTGTTGACCATCAGGATTAACCGGAGTTAGGGTCACATGAGTGTCTTCAACATCTTGGGTTGCTTGAACCTGGGGTAATATAACATTTGGCATTACAGCATCTCTTCCATCAAGATCGGTATTGGTATCTTCGACTGCCTCATTTCCTTGATCCTCCTCATATGTAGCATCTTCATCTGTCTTTGCTCCTTCAACATTCGCACCTTCAACTTCATTGTCACTATCTTCGTCATCTGATGATGAAATACGAGAATCATCTTCATCAGTATCCTCTTCATGTATTATATCATCATCATGAGTTGTGAGCTTTGGATGGACAAAATCATCACCATCATCATCTGATTCAGTCTGTTCTTCATCATCATCTTCTTGAACTGTCTCATCAACGTCATGTTCATCATCATCTTGAACTTTCTCATCATCGTCATGGTCATCATCATCTTCATCATCCTGAGTAGTCTCATTAACGTCATTTTTACCTGCATCTTCATCATCTTCAGCTTGCTCATCAGCTTGATCATCATCACTTGATTTCCAAGAGATATCATCCTCTGAGTCATAATCAGGTGCATCGGGAACCCCTGGTGTAACACCAGTTCCTTCATCTGCACCAGAACCACTAGCATGAGAGCTATGAGTTTCTTGACGGCTTCTTTTTGTGATTATTTTGAGTTGCTCAGCCTCTGTCAAATCTGCCTCAGAGATATTCTCCAGCTCTGTAGTCTTTTGTTTTCCTTTTCCAGACTTCTTTTCCTTGGGGGCAGTGGGAGGCTTCTGTTGAGTAATTATGTCTGTAGTAGCTTTCTTCTTGCTTCCTTTTGTCTTAGGAGGAATTGTTCCTGAAGCCCTAGCATAATACTCTTTGTACGATTCAGAGTTGCGGATGTCCTCGTTGGTTAGTGCCACTGGCAAGATAGCCCCGTACAACTGAGTAGTTTCATTCCTTGAGATGACATTGATTGTTGTGAACATTGGGTCATCTCTGGCATAGTGCCAATTGACCTTGTTTCTTCTAGGAATTGAAGGATCTTTTTCCATGACAAAGTTGACGACTAACTTGGTGAACCGAGGATAGTACATCGCACTGCCCTTCTTCGTATTTTTGTTTTCAATCTTGAAAATGAAGTCCTCCCACAGAAGATATGCATAATCAACGTTCTTCTTGTTGTACATACCCCACAAGATTTGAGCTTGAGAAAGACGGAGACTGTCATATGATGGAGTTCCGCTGAGACATTTGTTGATTACAGCAGCAAATGATCTCCAGGGTTGATGCAGTTTATTGACATTAACGTCAGTGAGCTTCCTTATATCTCCAGAGTGTCCAAGACTAGCTAGAAAGATGAGGATCTCCTTCTCAAGAGGTGGGTCTACAAACTTCTTATTACCGATTTTAGGGCAAATTTGAAGAATGTCCCTGAATTGCTCAAGACCGATGATGTGCTTCTTGTTATTCATCTTGAATCGGACAGATCGATTGTGAACATAAGCAGAAGCCCAGAATTCCTGCATATAGATCTCTGGAGCATCAGCAGTAACTTGGAAAGCCTTGTAGAACGGAGTGAGCTTTAGCACATCGTAGACCACTTGAAGGGTTGCTTCCTTTGATGTGACATCCGAACTTAAGCGAAGATTACATTTTCCAATCTTAAGTCGGTCAGCGGGAGCCACCAATGCATCATCCAAAGCAATCTGATCCGCTATTGAGAGTGCCATGAGTCTGTTTAAGAAAGAGTGAGTGCAGTTTATAAGAAAACACAATCATTCATTCATGAGAACCTTTATGACTTTTAGCACTTTTGAAGATCAATCTACTTAGATAGACACATAGCGTGTAAGACAAAGGCACATATCCTAACAATTAAGTCGAATATAGCTAACCTTGTTTTTGTCAAGCTTTTACTGTCTATTTTAACCTAAGAGATTTGTTGAATTTTAATCTTAGTTAGAAAAAAATTTGATCTTAAGTGTGTTATGTCAAAAATTGGTCAAGTGTTGATGACTCTACTCGTTCGGTCCTCACAAAACAGCTAGATCGAGTTGTACTAAATTTACACTTGTTCGGTCCATGTACATTAGCACTCGTTCGGTCCTTAGAATATGTGCTTGTTCGATCCTTATTGTAAGTCACTCGTTCGATCTAGTCAAATGGTCGCTCGTTCGATCCTTTCTAAGCAACACTCGTTCGATCCACATTAAGAGACACTCGTTCGATATGCACTTGTTCGATCCATACAGTCACTTGTTCGATCTAGTCAAATGGTCGCTCGTTCGAACCTTTCTAAGCAACACTCGTTCGATCCACATTAAGAGACACTCGTTCGATATGCACTTGTTCGATCCATACAGTCACTTGTTCGATCCATACAAGTAATCACTCGTTCGATCCTCACTAGGATCCACTCGTTCGATCCTTACATTAAGACACTCGTTCGATTAACACATATAGACACTCGTTCGATCCTCACATGTAGACACTCGTTCGATCCTCACATGTAGACACTCGTTCGATCCTCACTCGTTCGATCCATACAAGTATTCACGTGTTAGACACTCGTTCGATTACACCTGTATTAACTCGTTCGATCCATCTGTTTTTGTTCGATTCATACAGTTTTGATCGTTTTATACTCGATCGACTTATTAAATTTGTGCAAGATCGATTCTCACATTTAATACTAATCTATCATTTTCATTAAGCCATATATAACAATCTCATACACAAATATTTTAGGCACATATCTTATTCAAACGAGCAAAATACCAATCACGAACAGTATAAAATCACCACAAAAGACTAAGACATGAATATCCTATACATATAATACACCTAATACAACAAGAGCCCCCAATCAATTTTAAGATTTAACCACTTTTAGATTTAAGAACCCTAATATCATAATTAGGGCACTTTTTGATCAAAAAACGGCAAAAACTAATAATTCATTTGAGATTTCGAGTTGATTAGGTGATGATGAACACGATTGAAGATATACCTTAGAGATGAATCGGAGTAAAAACTTGTTGTAAGTGATTCGATTGAAAAAAATTCAAGTGTGTGTTTGAGTGTGTAAGTGAGTGAGTGAACAGTGATGTAGACGGGTGGGGTTTGATGGTGTTAAAAAACGAATTTCATCTTAGACATATTTGGCCCCTCATGTTTACACAACTTATTAATTTTGCACATTAAGTTTTATAAGGTATATTCAAGAAAACCAACTAGCACACATAGTCCTAAATGTTTTAACTCTCATACATATAGACATAATTTTAGCAAACTACACCCTAAAGGCATAAACAAGTAACACATAAGGCACAAATAATCGTTTAAATTCTTTTTCCCTTTTTAACAGCTCATTTGATCATGACAAAGAAATTTGACATTCTCTCCCCCTCAAACAATGACCCGTTTTCTATTTAAAGAGCTGTAGACATTGTTTGAGAAGTCAAATGTATTTTGAAAAGTATTTTCAGATGATGGAATGATTTTGTATGTGACAAAACAACAAATACCAAGATAAATAAGATTTCTCTTATTTATTCACATAGATGCACTGAAACGTACACTTATGGATATAGGAAGCACGGGTTGTGATGCAAAGTAATCACAAGCCTTTGCATGGTCATAAAGTAGACCATGCCCGAGAATAAATTCCCGTTGAGAGGCCAAGTTTTCTTTTTGAAATACTTGCCTTTAAGATGATGACCGGGTTGCTATCTGAAATAATAGCAAGCCATTTGGCATGTTTTGAAAACATTTGTAACTTCTGCTCGAACTTCATTTACAGACTTGTATCATTGTTAAATGACATTTCTAAGACCGTAAATGTTATCGATTTCAGAAGACATGCCATTGTAAAACTTCTTTTTGAATTTTTCTAATTTTTTAATTTTGTATTTTGTTTTTGTAAAAATTTATATAAAAGAAAATATTTTTGGTTTTTATGATTTTAGAAAAAATAAAAGTTAAAATGAAAATCTTTTTGTGTTTTTCTGATTTAAGTATTTACGTATTATACAGGATATTTGAATAGGTACCACCACTATTCATCAACTTCATCTGCCAATTGTTTCAGAGTATCCGGCGTAAAACTCCGCATTCCCAGCTTGTTGATAAGAAATTCAATTCTTTCTCGGCCAAGAGCTTTAGTGAAGATGTCCGCCAATTGATATTCCGTATTGACAAAGTAAAGTTCGATCACACCATTCTCAACATGCTCCTTGATGAAGTGAAACCGGATGTCTATATGCTTTGATCTGGAATGTTGAACATTGTTGCAGCATAAGGCAATAGCGCTTTTGTTATCACAGTACATTGGAATTTTATTGAATCCAAAGCCATAGTCGGTAAGTTATGATCTCATCCAAAGGACTTGAGCACAACAACCGGACAAAGCAATATATTCAGCTTCCGTACTGGATATCGCAACGCTTTTCTGCCTTTTAGACGACCAGCTTACAAGTCTATCACCCAAAAGTTGTATACTTCCAGAAGTACTACGACGTGTATCTTGACAACCAGCATGATCCGCATCTGCAAATGCTGTTAGTGCAAAGGAAGAATCCTTCGGATACCAAAGGCCCCGATGAACGGTTCCTTTTAGGTACCGAAAGATCCTTTTTACTGCATTTAGGTGCTTTTCGGTAGGCCGAGCCTGATACCGGGCACACATGCATATAGCAAATTGTAGGTCAGGTCTACTGGCTGTAAGATAAAGGAGGGTGCCAATCATACCACGATAATGTGATGGATCTACAGCGTTCCCTTCTTTATCCTCATCCAGTTTGGACTTCTCCACCATGGGAGTATCCACTGGGTCACAAGATTCATAGCCATATTTTTTAAGTGATTCAAGAGCATATTTAGATTGGTTTATGAAGATGCCTCTGGGACTTTGAGAAATCTGTAGTCCTAAGAAAAATGAGATTTTTCCCATCATCGACATCTTGAATTTTGAACACATTATTTTAGCAAATAGATCACACAGTTCAGGTGTAGAGGCAGCAAAGATAATATCATCGACATAGATTTGTACCAGAATTAGATCGTTGCCTTCTCTACGGATGAACAGAGTAGGATCCACTGAGCCTTTGGAGAAGTCATTGGATATCAGGAATGAAGACAACATATCATACCACGCACGTGGAGCTTGTTCAACCCATTAAAGAGCTTCTTAAGCTGTATAGGTGGTTAGGTTTGTCCTACCACAAATCCTCCGTTGGCTAACATAAAACTTCTCTCGCAGAATACACTCAGATAACGCAGTCTTCATAAATTCCATTTGGTAGAATGACCATTTTCATGTGAAGCAGCAAATCTAGAAAAATGCGAATAGCCTCTAATACTGTGCAACCGTACGAATGACTCTTCAAAAGAAATCAATACCCTCTACTTGACGATAACCGCGAGCGACCAACCGAGCCTTGTTTTTAGAATACCTCCTAACTCATTCAAGTTTAACCTATAGATCCACTTAAGAAGATGACAAATTCTTTGTCAGGAGGAGACAAGTTCCACAAACCTCCCGACGTTCAAAATCATGAGTTCCTCTTGCAGTAGCTTCAATCCAACATGCTTAGGTTAATGCTTCTTTGTAGTTCTTGGTTTGACTGATGTTTAGGAAGGCATCATAGAAAAAGAAATAGGGCTTGTTCATGAAGTTGGAGTCGGGTGGAAACTAGGTCTGTCAAGAGCACCGATTATATTCTCAAGTGGGTGATCCTTCGTCCATTTGCTAGTGTGTTCAAAAACTTGGTGATCGAGATGCACAATTGTATGAATAACGTCTGATGAAGATTGATCAGAAGGAACTTCTGGAATTGGAATACCCGAAGAGGGGAATCATTACCCAAAGTTCACACTTCAATATCATCATTAATCTTCTTCAACATCTTGAGAAATAATTGGTAGTTTGAGTTCCTGGTGTTGTAATGAGAGGTACATGGTGATGGTGCATCTTATCAACTGAGTTGAGGAAGGTGAAACCAGTTTGATACCACGTAGTTCAGGTGCAACTGCTTCAGGAATAGGAGCAATGACTTCTGGTGCATGGAAATCAACATAAGTGACTCATCAAACATTGGTGTGAAACAACAAATCCAGTCAGATACCTCGAGGGTGTAACAAATGTTGTTGAAGGAGAAGGGTTTGGCAATCCTAAAACTGAGTGATACAGGAGTCATTTCATGAAGAGCGGGTCCTGAACTGCTGTGTTCAGAAGCCATCGCGGTCAGCTCATCAAAATCAACATGAATGGTTTCAATTATTCTTCTGGTACGTCTGTTGTAAATCCGGAAAGCTTTCTTTGTGGGGGCATATCCAATGAAATACCAATATCAGCCTTTGGTTGTAACCTGCCCAAATTCCACTATCATTCGTTGGGTAACAAGTGCACCAAACACATGTAAGATAAGATAGGATTGATGTGGAGGTTTGTCATGCAAAAGCTCATATGGTGATAAATAAAAATATTTACAAATCGAAGTTTCTATCAGCAGTGACAGTTGTTGCTTAAGTTGAAGTAGATGAAGTTGAATCTGGTTGTTGTTGACGTTTAACGGATGCATCAGCAGCAGTAACAGTGGAAGACTTTGAAACAACTTGATTTACTCCATTGAAATATTCGTCGAACAAATGACCGAATAGACTTTCTAATTCTATCATTAACATCATGACTATCATATTTGCTGAAGGAACTTTTGTTGACGTTGTGGTACAAGGCTTGAACCGTTTTGTTCAAACATCATTTAACATTGAGGTTCGAGGCTTGATCTGTTGTGATCAAACGTCATTTGACATTAAGGTTCGAGGCTTGATTTGTTATGATCAAACGTCATTTGATATTAAGGTTCGAGGCTTGATCTGTTGTGATCAAACGTCATTAATCTTCCCCCAATATGTGGACATACGGAATTACTTAAAATGTTCCTATCAAGTACAATTACAACACAATAAGGACTTCCAAAGTGCTTCCAATGCTAAAGATGACATTTTGTGACTTCCGGTCTTGATACTTGTACTCTAGCTTGGATCTTCTGTGCCTTTACTTGTTCTGGAACCATTGTAGTATGCATGAGTTGGATTAACTTCCCCCAAATTCATGCAACATCTCTTGAAAAGCTTTCTTCATAGACTCCTTTTTGACAAAGTTTCTGAATCAGCTTCCCCCTAAGCCAACATCCCTATCTTGAGCAGAATCTCAAACTTTGATGTAGCTAGAAAAAACTTCTATTTGACATTAACGTGCACAGTAGAATTTTGTAGAAGTAGAAAACCACATCAAATACTACTGCTACTTGTCATTAGGTCTTGGTGAATATTCGTTCAGGGGTACATGAAAGGAATCAGCAACAATTCTTCTCACGTATGCAGAATACTTCACAAACCATACTAAGTAAAGTAGTATACACAACTTCCCTCTGGAAGTTAACATGGTAACATCAAAGTTAACTCAGTCTCGGATGTACACATTTCCCCCCATGATGGTTACGACCTCTCGGAAGCATCATTGTCATGTACGTCTATATACTCGAGAAGTTCTTGTCTTAAGCAAACATCTTGAAAAGTTATGAATGATATTGAAGAACTTTGAAAGATTTTACTTAGACTGTGAAGTACCATTGACATTCTGTAGCTTCAAATATCCGATGAGAGTTGCTGATGACATCTCAACCTTTAAACTCTCTGGCTAACTTACCAACCTCGTATTCTGTAGGCTATTATTGTGATCACTTGGTGAAGTAAACCCGATATACCAAACTTGAAAATGAAGTAGAATCCCTCAAATTTGTTACTTAATCTTGCATTGTTGTTGATTGAAGAACGGTGCAGAAGCAAATCTCTAAGTACCTTTTTGGTTATAGCACCGAGATTTCACAACATTCACATCAATTAGAAACACACACAGTTTCATGAAGACATGCAAATCATTACTGTTAACACTGACAGAATCAGAATCATTTTGTTTCTTGGATTTCTGCACAGACGCAGATCTAGTAACTTTAACAGTACCATTTCGTTTATTCAAACTAGATTTAAAGTTCCTAAGGTGAGCTTCTACTTTATTCTTCGAATTACATACTTGTGTTTGCAGAATCCTATCATTCTTGGATTGCTGAGGCTGTGATTCCTAGCACTAGTAGAAGTCTTACTCCTGTAGAATGAACACAACGTTTGTTAGAAACTTTGTTGATGTCGAAATGGTTTTGTGGTTTCTTTGGATGTGAGTGATTCGGCAACCTAACTGCTTGTCCTTTTTTACTTGGTATGACCTCAATTATTGAGGGACCACAATTATTGATGCTAGGGCATGATCTACTTATGTGTGAAAGCCAAATCCTGAATAACTCTTGGTATACTAAAGGCAGATTCTAAAAAGTGGATCTTGAGGATAATTTTGCTTTTACATGTTCGACTATATCCTAAGGACAAAGTTCTTCTTGGGTATGCTTAATATACGAGAGTGAGCAGGACCTTTTGTTCAACATTTGGGTGTGATTTGGTTCCATGTTATCTTAGGCACGTTTGGACAGTCTCCTTGTTATTCTATCGCTTTTCTTTAAGTTTCCTTAAATCATTTTTTAGAGCTGTTATGACCAAACCTTGTTCCTGAAGTTAGCATTTTAATCAGATATCTCCCCAGACTTTTATATTGACTTGCTTGATTAACGCATCCACATTGGTTCTTTTGATTGAACACGTTTTGGCTTTAATCGAGTTCATAAAGTTGTTTATAAGTTGTTATCAACATGCTCATCTCAGTACAAAGTTTTGTCACTCTATGTTCCAATTCTATGTTAAGTGTCTCTATTTCATCCATGTCCATTTTGACTAAAAAACTATCTCCCCCATTTCATGCTTAAGGACTTAATTTGCTCTTTCAAACTTGACAAGGATGTGTCCTTTTGCTTGAGATGAGTTTCATTAACTTAATTCGACAACTGATTAAAACTCGGAGCATTTTGATTTAAACACTGTTTTTGCCTTTTTGTTTTTTTTTTTTTCTTCCCCTTCCTTGAAAAATTTCGTGATTAAGTTGAGAATCGGCTTCCAAGTGATGCAATGTTTTTCAAGAGTTGTAAAACACTTGAAAAGTTTATCGTAAGTTTCTTTATCAACAATATCCTTTTTCTTGACAAGCTTAGTCTCGAGTTCGAGACACTTTGACATTCAGTCACATTTTCAACCATTTGCATTCACAGATTAGTTCTCAACAGTCTTTACAATATCCTTATCAATAGCTTGTTCCAGGGTCGTTCGTTTTCACCAAAACTTGATTCATTTTACTTCGAACAGTTCTGGACTCCAAGCGATGTTGTTCGGAAGCATGTTCATTTGTTAAAAGACTTTTTGGACATCGCCAAGTTCTTAACCAAGTATCGGTTAGAAGTTATTGAAGTTATCTTTATGTTTTTTATTAAACGAAATGATTTATCTCGAAAACAACGGCCTTTGTATGTTCAAAACCCCACGTGCCCTCAGTGATAGCTTGTGGCAGTGGTTTTTCTTTTAACAACCTGATCAAAGCCAGTAAGATTAGCGTTTATGCTCATTCAAGTTAGTAATTCACCATGCTTACTGTAGGAAGTCTTTTTGGAACTCACTTATGACGGTTGTGGAAGAATGAGATGGGTCTAAAGGTGGAACGAAGGTCGCTTTCCAATAGCATGTTCATTATTAAATTAGTTTGTCGAACAAATCGTTTGTAGTAATCGTTATTAAGGACTATCATATATGGTTTCGTTTTGTTTTATATTTCACAAACAAATGGATTTGTTCTTTCAGAAGCAATATTTTGAACGATCTTTTCACTTAGCTCTAATGTTTCATCAGTATCAGGGACATCATACAGCTTTGCTTTGACTCCCGCAGCTTTCTCTCCATACAGAAGGTTTTCAAAAACCCAAAGAGCTTGTTTCGAGGAATGATCTAACAATTTTGAGTTTAAGTCAGCATTACGAACAGTTTGCGCAGATTGACCTCTTTTGAAAATGTTGTGTCAAGTTGCCTTAATTTTCTTTTATAGCTCAAATTTTATTTCACAATATTTCTGTTTTCTTCAAATTTCAACTTATTTTTGAGTTCAGAAACTGTTTTTATTAAACAATCTTTTTCTTGCACTTGTTCGAAAAGATTTTGCTTAAGATGTACAATCTCGGCAAACTGTTCATTTGATCCTGAAAAACTGTTTTCAACATTTTGTTTTTCTTTCAAATCTTTAACCTCTTCTTTGTATCTGTCAAGCTCGGTAGTCAAAGCTTTATTAACAGTGTTGCAATGCGTCACTTGGGTAGTTATTTGTTCAAACATAGACAATATCAGGACATCTTGTTGAGCAGAAGAGTTAGAATTCTGGACAGTTTCCTGTTGTGTTTCACTCAGATACTGAGAATAAGGAATGATATTGCTATCACTGATTATGTCAGTTTCTGACTGACTCACATCATTAGACTGTACAGAAGACGTCATGATCTGCTCACTTTGAGTGAATAAGTCATAGTTCAGATTATCTTGATTGTGTACCTCAGTGAGTGCATCTGAGCCATTCCTTGAGAGATTGGCCATGAGAGCAATCTTGGCTGAATTGAGTTCATCACAATCAGAGTCATAAGCATCCAGATCATCGGCTTGATAAGCAGCATTGTGGGTAATGACTGTCTGAGAGGTTTGAACGTCAGGGAGTCCTGGATCTGCCAAGAATGCTATCTCTTCCTCTGTTAAAGCTTGTCCACCTGCTTGAGCTTGAACCAACAACACTTTATCGTTAAACCATGTGTCATCCCTTTTCCTCTTGGGCTTTGTGCATTGCTTGGCAATATGACCCTCCCCTTTGCAATTGTAACAAATCACAGTCCGTTGTCTCCCCGTGTTGCTACCACTTGCACCAGGTGTGTATTTTCTTGTTGTTCCAGCAGCATAAGAAGTTTGTCTCCCCTGAACAGGTTGCACAGTCACTTTTCCATCATAGATGGTAGCTTGTTGACGAGGGTTTGACGAAGTCCTTAGCTGGTTGTTCGTAGTAGGATACCGGGATGTGACAACAGCAGTTAAGAATGACATCATATGATTGATTGCGTCAATTGGATCATCCCCCTTCTGAAACACTGGAACAACGAGACTGGAGTCGGGTTGGGAAAATTCTGGTTGTTGCTGTTGATAGGTAGTGGGAGCATATTCCAATTGTGGGATTGATGGTTGTTGAGAATAACTGTTGTGTTGAACGGTGGATTGATACTCATTTGTCGGATAAGTAATTGAAAGAGGTGTTGATTGATTGGTTGAGAATTGTTGATGTTGATGTTGATAAGGTGTAACAAACTGTGAATGCTGATATGGTGAAACGTGATGTTGAGGTAGAGACTGTTGGTAAGGGTGTAGATGAGATTGATAAGCTGGCTGAGTTAACTGATGAGATGCAACTAAAGCAAGAGGATCAGGGTTGCGTTCATGCATCAAACGAACTTCAATTGCATGTCGTTCATGTTGTTGCAGATGAGCATGAAGTTGATCAACATTTGTAGTGTGCAAGTCTTTGACCAGTTTAACATCAGTAACAAATTTGCTCCATTCATCAGGAAGAGTGTTTAAGAACTTGGTGTTCACTTGAAACTGCTCCAATGGCATCTTGTAAATGTTCATATCATTGAGTAACAGAGTGAACCTCAAATAGTACTCATGCAACGTCTCTCCTTTCTTGTAAGTGAACTTATCAAATTCATCATACAGCTTGCACTCACGTTCTTGTTTGGTTAATGATGTTCCTTGCATCAACAGTTTAATCTTCTCCCAAAGATCTTTTGCCACACGATGTTGACTCACAAGAGCATAGATTTCAGTTGGTAGGCCTTGGAGAATGATGTTTATAGCTTTGATATCGCAATCTGCTTGAATGGCTTCAGCTGGAGTTAGCTCAACATATTCCTTTAGCCTTGTTACTCCGTCCTCAGTGATTGAAGGCCAAACAAGTGGTCCTTTTTCAACAGATGCAAGTATCATTCTTCCATGTGGTCTATTCATCATATAAAGTTCCATTCTGCTTTTCCATGAATCATACAAGTGTTTTTCAAGCATCGGTGGTTTGTTGTCTCCTCCAGAGAGAAGTGATTTATCAGCAAGAGACGTCATTGTGATATCAAAAGATTACAATTTGATCGATCGGTGGTAGAAAGAAATTGTGTTTGGTTACGTGATTGTTGAGTCTTGAATTAAAACTACACGGGATTTTACAATTCTTGACAAAACCGGGAAGACAAGTATTTGTTTCACGGGATTTTACAAGTCAAAGAAATAACCGTATAATTTAAAATTGAGTTTGTTAAGTTTAAACTAAATTTGTTTTTCACTGGTTCGGTCCTCTAGTTCGATCCAAGCTAGTTCGATCCTAACGTTTCCCCTAGTTCGATGATCTAGTTCGATCCCTTAGTTCGATGATCTAGTTCGATCCCTTGGTTCGATCCCTTAGTTCGATGATCTAGTTCGATCCCTTGGTTCGATCCCTTAGTTCGATCCCTTAGTTCGAAGCTCTAGTTCGATCCTTTAGCTCGATTCACTAGTTCGATCTACTTGTTAGGCTTACTCGTTCGGTCTACTTGTTCGATCCAACTAGTTCGGTCCAAACAACTTCGAAACTCAAATCTTCAAAAACTCAAAAAAACACGATTTTGAAAGTTTTTCCGCAAAAATCTTGTACAACTAGTGTTACCAACCCTATAGGAACAAAAAAAATGAAAACTTTAAGGTTTTTAAGCCAAAAAAATTTTAATCACTAATTTGCTCTTTGTAAAGGTTTTGAACACAAATCAAACACAAAAATCTAAACACACCACTCCATGGCTCTTGATACCAATTGTAGAATACTAGTAATCTTAAGATCAACCAAGAACAATAAGTGAGATGTGGGTTGGATTGTTAGAGAGAAAGATGATGGAAAATGGATGAATGTATTATGAAAGTGTGTGTAACAAATGGAACAACCAACCCTCTCCAAGACTAGGAGAGGGTGTATATATACTACATTGGCCGGCCATGGGCTGGAGTTGGGCCACCCATGGGCCTTGGGCCGGACTAGATTACTAATCTAATCCTTATACTAACTACGAGCTAAGACTTGTTACAACTTTGGAAGTGACCGACACTTTTCGTGTTTCTAACAGAGTATGGACTCCCTTGTGAAGATGGAATTTCAAATATAGTGTGGGGCTTGATATTTTGGTGTTTATAGTTTTTTTGTCGCGTTTTTCTTTAGATTGTGCTCATTTGTAAATGCTGTCGGGATAATAAGTTTGAGTATTATATAGGTTTAGTTTATTGTGTTTGAGACCTGAATTGTTTTGGTTTAATGCTGATTTTGATATTTGATTGTTTACCTTTCAACGGCACTAATTTGTTGCTGCAGACAAAATATCACATATCAAAATTATGTGAAGACTATGAGACTAGACAGAATTAGATCAAATCCGGTGGTAATGGAATTCATTCCCTCTGAGATAATAAATATGTTTTACGTTTATGTCAACAGATACATGTGATAATGCAGTGGTGGCAGTTCTAGTTTGTGCCCATATTTACCACGGAGATTGTATAGAAATAAGAACAAGTAATGACTCACCTATTCCTTCTTCAACACCGCAAGCACCCTCTTCTCCACAACAACCTACTGATTCACCATCTTTGCCACCATCAGTCACTTTATCTCCGTTATAAATGATGCAAAACGGTTTCTTGAAATGGAAGAGAGTCATTGCTGGCCTACCACTGATACTTACAATTACCTTCTTCGTGGATTATCGAAGAAACAAGTGCTAATGGGTGGATGTAAAGGTTGGATTCTATACAAAAATGAAAGAGAACAAAACGCATTTCTTAATAAGTAAAACGTTATCAATGCTACGTGGGGCTTTAAGTTAGCAGTGGATATCACTGGATGTCACTTTTGGCAAATTTGATTAAGAAGCTTGCGTGATAGGAAGGATGGAACTTCCTTTGATTTTTTCTGGACTAAAAGCAGTCTCTTTATGCTTCCTGGTCGGCTTTAGCTGCTGCCACGAGTTTCATATGTACTCCGTTGATGTCATAACTTGATCATTAGTATACTTTCTAGAACTTCACAATGTGTTAGGTTTTATGAACTAGTTCTCTTTTATAGATTTGTTTCAGTATCTTATGTTGTGCTCTCGAGGCTGATGAGTAAGCATTATAAGCCAGATGAAAGGGCATATTAAAAGCGAATGAGTTGACCAGATTTAATTTTGATCACCAACCAATAGAAAGACAAGGCTTCCTGAGCATTTTGCTTTGTGCTTAAATGCAGTATGCCCCACTTTTTCTAGCTGGCTATGGACTGATTTATCTGGAGAAAAGCTGATATGCTTATGGCTTATACAAACTAAGTAAGTTTATAAGCGGGCTATGCTAGATAAATCCAACACCCCCTTTAAGTGTTAAAGTTTTTGTTAAATTTGTATAACATGCAAGACATTACTTGTGTGTCATTAAAAGGAAGGTATCTTTGAAATACTAAAACCTATTATATGAGTGCTGCATCAAATAATCATTATAGGGTTATTATCATACTTTTATGCATTCTGTAACTATTAATAAATATGCACCAATATTTATTGAAACAGTTTATGAGGTCACATGATTAAGCATTAAAAATAGCTTTTGGGGAATGTTTATCCTGTTACAGCTGTTACAACCACCCGAGATAAAACAAAACCCTATCACCTCGTTTATCCATTTGATGTATCCGATTTGGCTAGTGATGTCTCTTTTTTGGCTAGTGATGTATCCGATTACTCAAAATTACTACGGGTTCGGACAATATGAAATGGGTTAAGCCGCGTTCTGGTTGTTATTTTTAGCTTTTTGAATTATTATATGCACTATACGCTCTTGGGTTTCAAAGCTTGTTTTTATAAGTTTGTTCTGGTTTTTTACGTTCGACAGCTGTTTAGGAGGTCAGTTGCTTATATGCACTATACGCCCCTGAGTTTCAGAGCTTGGACGTTTGAGATATACCCGAAGATTTATATTACATTAACTGTTAACATAAATTGCAGGCCTTTGACCATCCCTAACGGAGAAAAATAATGAGTGTTAGTGAAAGTGGCATGATTTGTTACAAAAGGTTCACTTTGGGATACTTTTAGCACTTTAAGTTTGCGAACCCTATAAACAAAGTTCTATAATCTCACCATAAGATACCACAAAGACTTTTTTTTCTTTCTTTTGTAATTAGTTTGAACATCTGCAAAAATGTTATGCAACTGTTATCTTGCACTTTGGCTGTTGTTATTTTGCTCTTGAATTGCAATTCTGACTATATGAGACTAGTCTAAAAGAGGGAAACTGAATGTTAATGAAAGCGGAACCATATCAAACCACAATGCATGTGCCCGGTAAAAAGAGAATTCAGAAAATGCAAAAACCGGTATATTATATTTTGACCATTTATGAAATTAATTCTTCTTATATGATTATTTTAAGAGGGAGGTTATATTGGAAACCTTTTTTTTTATACTGGGGGACAAATCCCAACCATCTATCTAAAAAGAGTAAATTGCATAAATCGTCCTTAAAGTTTAGCCAAATTGCATGTTTCGTCCCAAACGTTACGAAAGTGCAAGGATCGTCCCTGTAGGAAACCTTTGGTGCAAGTATCGTCCTGCAAGGACGATACTTGCACCAAAGGTTTGCCCAGAAGTTTCCCCACAGGGACGATACTTGCACCAAAGGTTTCCCACAGGGATGATCCTTGCACTTTCGTAACGTTTGGGACGAAACATGCAATTTGACCAAACTTTAAGGACTATTTATGCAATTTACTCATCTAAAAAAAAGGAGGGTGGAGATTAAAACAGATTTTTCTATTTAAAAAAATAAAATAAATAACAATAAAGAGCGGAAGTGTAATTTGGTAACATTACCAACGCAACTACCCACCTAACTTCCAACGCAACCCAATCATTATCAACAAACTCGTTTCATTTCAAAAACACACACACTAAAAACACACTAACAAAAACAGTTACAAAACCATCAAAAACACACACTAAAACACACACAAAACCCTAGATCTAAGCAAAAATCATAAAAATCTAACCGAAGATCATCTAATAATGGAAGGTAATAACGACGTTGAAGGTTCGGGTAAAAACAAACTCAAATCCAAAGGCAAAAACATCGATTCAGGTATAAAATGAACAAAAATCTAAATATTCTACTTTCATTTTATGATTTAATAATGATGCATGGTGTTAATAGAGTATTTGATGAATATACTGTGATTGTAACCGATACTATTGTATTTTATATGAATAAAACTGTGATACTAAGTTAGATTATGAATGTTTATAGATATTTTCATGATTTGATTGTGATAAAGAAAGAAATTCAGTTATAGTTAGAGCATGATGATGATACTAGGGTTTTAATGAACCAAAAATGTGATTAAAAAGGATTAACATTGAAATTTTAGAAGCGAAATGATGCACTATAAACTAATTTCAGTAACATAATGATAATGTAAGATAACGGCTAAGCCTTTGGCAAAGCTGAAGTTATGTATGCGGCATAGCCGAAAGCTATGCCTTCGGCAAAGCCACAGGCTAGGCCTTCGGCTGTGCCCTTCGGCAAAGCTAAAGGCCACGCCTTCAAAATACAAAACTGAATATCGGAAGGTTTAGTGTATGATAAATCATATATGATAAATTGCATAAAACAACTATATCATACATGATATAAGTTGTATCATATATGATTTTGTTGAAAAATCATATATGATAAATTGCATAAAACAACTATATCATACATGATATAAGTTGTATCATATATGATTTTGTTGAAAAATCATATATGATAAATTGTATAAAAAAAACTAAATTGCAGTTACGTCTAAGACTTAAACTTTTTCTTCAGAAAAGCAAAATGCTTAGCCGTAGGCTATGCCTCCGGCAAAGCCACAGTATATGCCTTCGGCAAAGCCGCAGACTATGCCTTTGGCAAAGGCAAAGGCATCGGCCTTCACTTTGTTAAAACTAAAAATAAGTCATATACGATTGTTGAAAAATGTAGGTCGTACTGTTGAAAAAAGAGATGAAAAAGAAAGGCAAAAACCAAAACAACGAAATCTTGCAATGCCATCCATAGGTAAGTTTTTTTAATATAAGATGGGATATAAGATACAACAAATACTATCATAGATGATAATATAAAAATAAAAACATTTAAAATTGCAGGAAGACACTTAAAAGTGAAAGAACTACCAAAGAAGAAAATAAACGAAGATGAAGCTAAAAGATTAGCAGATGAAGAAGCCGCTGCTAAAGCTAAAGAAGAAGCCGCTGATAAATCTAAAGAAGAAGAAGACGATTCTAAAGGTACATTTGTTTGTTTGATATAAACTTCTCACCTGCTGTTATTATATATCGTATATGGTTTTTAATATATGTTTTATAAAAATTATAGATGAAGAGGATGCTGAAGATAACGTTGATGTAAATCAAGTTTTTAACAAAATACAATACATGCCGTTCTTGAACATATCACCAAAATCAAAGAAAAAAGCAGATGAAAAAGGTACACTTCTTGTCTTAGTAGAATCACATATGATGAATCATGTAAAACTACCTAATGTATAATGTAGCATGTAAAAACACCTAATCTGTAACGATAATATACACTGATATATATGATATTATATACACTGATAGAAAATTTTGATGCAACAGTTTTTGAGGACAAAGCAAAAGAAGCGAAAGATAAACAAAAAACAAACACCAACAAGAGGAAGATTGAAGAGGTTGAGTATGAACAACTTGAAAAGAAAAAGACCAACAAGAAAAAGATGAAGTGCACGAAGAATTACTCAAGAAAATCTAGAAGGCAACAAAAAATAAATATACAAGAATCAGATAGCGAAGATAACAACACGACTAGTGAAGGAGAAAACGACGATGATGCTGAGATACGTATAGAGACTGAAAGCGAGAATGAAGATATAATGGATGAAAACACAAAGAACAAAAAAAATCTGGAAAAAGGAAAGAAACTTCAAGTTCAAAAACAGAAAGCAAAAAAGTAGTGTTGTATATGGGATCAGAGGAGGTAGAAGGAGCAAGTGACAGTGAGAATGAAGTGTTGAATGCTGGAAAGAGAAAAAAGGAAGAAACAATGAAAAGGAAAACAAAAGCTTATAATTCAAAGAAACTGAGAAACAATAGAAGTGAAGAAGAAGAACAACCAGAGTCGGAATCAAAAGAGGATGTTAAAAAGATTAAAAAGGTTAAAAGGGAAGTAGCAGAAAAACAACAAAAACCAAAGCCATTCAAATACAAAACTTGTCTCACTAGATCATCACCAAAAGCTTTACATGATGCTACAAGTGATTTATTAGAAGAAAGGAAAAAATGTTTAAAAGAAATAGGATTTGAAAGATACATCAACTTCCCGATTGTTAAGAATCCATCTACTCTAGCTTACCATGTGATTGACAAATTCCACACTTCAAGCATGGAACTTCGATTAGAGAAGGGTTCAATAAAGGTGACAAGACAAAAAATCCATGAAATACTTGGGATACCGATGGGGGAGACAAAGTTGGAAAATCTAAATGAAAGACCTTCTAACGATCCTTTCATTAAAGAATGGAAAGCCAGTACAGTCATATTGGAAAACCAACACCACCGGCAATTGCTTCGAGAATCTATGTACCAGAAAAGAAACAGGGTCATGTTCAAGATGAATTTTCTAACTCTTTTTGGAGATTAGTAATATAGGGAATATAGAAAAATGGTGGAAAGGTACTGATAAAGTTGCTTAAAACTATTTCAGGAGGGATGTTGAATAGCAGAGATCGACTGGTGCAACTATATATTTAAAATGTTTGAGAAACAAGTAAGCTCTAATTGGGAAAAGAAGTGATGAATAAAAACACTTTCTACTATGGGCCACTAAGTTCTGATGCGTACGTAATCTTAAAACATTTGAAAATTTTGATTATTTAACGCGATTAAAACATATAAAAAATATAATCTAAACGTATTTTTTTTTCTTTTGTACAAGAAAAAGCGTGCTATACTTGAAACTTACGGAAATATGCTTTATGAATTGTTTACCTTTGCATACAATAGTCAAGCAAAAACTACATCGTTTTCTGTTAGAATCTTGCTGTCAACAAAATCGGATCATCAAACACGGAAACGAGAAGCTTTAGCTTTAGTCAACACAAGTAACCAGGACACAAAGTCAATCGACTTCTGTGAAGAATAGAAGAAACAAAACCCCACAAAGTGTAACCAAACGATTATACTGTATTACCACAAAACCTCGATTGGTTTACAAGGAAGAATAAGAAGAATGCATGTTTGAGACCTTCACCCCCGGGAACCGACTATACATTCACCCGCCTACAAATTTCAAATCAATAGCTATGACTGCCTGAAAGGTAAGTAAATTTTCTAAGAAAACTATAACATTATGCCTTCAACTATTCATAACCTTACTAGCCTTGAAAACTAACATAGACTAACAATTTCCACCTTAGTGACAAGACTAGTTAATCCCGACACCAAGTATCTCCATGCAATACTTGAACTTCAGACCTGGAACCACCTTTCTAAACGCGTCATCTGCATTATCTTCCGTGCCTATCTTTTCCACTTCAATCGCTTTAGACTTTACGATCTCCCTGATGAAGTAATACCTCAGTTGATTATGCTTTGTCCTCTCATGAAAACATTGCATTTTCTTATGAGATGGAATTGCACATTGATCATCACAATTCACCCCTACCACTTGACCTTAGGTTTATCCCAGCTCGATTAGTAGGACTTTAAGCCAAATGCTTCTCCTTAATAGATTCTGTAAGCGCAATATACTCCGCCTCTGTAGTAGATAATGCAACAACATGCTGCAAAGTTTCTTTCCAACTCACAACACAGCCATGCACCATAAACACGTACCCGGTTATTGACCTACCCTTGTCAGGATCTTTAGCATAATCCACATCCACAAAACCGTCAAAGTCCATGTGTTTCCCTTGATCTCTACCATATACTAGACCTACATTAGGAGTGCCCTTTAAATACTTCAAAATCCACTTCACTGCCTCCTAGTGCTTTTTACCTGGATTTGCCAAATACCTGCTCACAATGCTAACAACGTTCGTAATATCCGGTCTAGTACATACCGTCAAGTACATTAAACTACCTACAACATTCACATATGGGGCCTTACTCGTTCTTTCCACATCCCAGTCACTCGACGGGCAATCCTTTAAAGATACCTTGAAGTGTGCTCCCAATTGCAAAGAGACCGACTTGCCATTATCCACTTTGTAGTTATTTAGAATTTTTTGCACGTATCCCGATGGACACCCTTTCTGGAATTAGGCTACCACTATCCCTGGACAATCTCCATAAAAGTACTTCCTTCACAGCTGGGACCCTGTTACTTCATATCAAATGTTTTTCTGCATTCTAGTCTTGGTAATATTCAATATCAGACTTGCTTTTACAAGCACTAAAAAATTATCATCTACATACAGGCAATAGATTATAAGTACATACGTTGGTGCAAAACTCTCTGATAGTAAACATAAGCTTATCATTAGCTGTGCTACGACTCAAACCCAATGTTGATCATATATAATCAAAACTTTGTACCACTGCCTTGGTGGGACTGATAAGACCATGAAGAGTTTTCCTTTCAACATACATACCTTGTTTCCCGTTGCTTTCAAACAGGTGGGGATTGCCTAATATAAATGTTTCTCTACAAGGATTACCATGTAAAATAGGACAGTCTTCACATCAAAGTTGTTCAACTCGTAATCATTCCCAAGCAGTCATGAGGAATCACCTTAATAGATGCTAGTCGAATCACATTGTGAAAAACTCATTGTAGTAAATATTCCTGATCGCTTGTCGTAAACCTGCGAGCTACAGCTACCAGCCTTGCTTTGTACCTTGGTTTCTGAACACCTTTAATCCCTTCTTTAATCTTATACAACCACTTGCAGCTTAGCAGCTTCTGACCAGGTGGTTGATCAACTAGCTCCCAAGTATGATTCTTCTTCAAAGAACTTATCTCTTCCTTCATAACACGAACCCATTCATCCTTTTCAGATGAATTAATCGCCTCCTAGAATGTGATAGGTTCATGTGTATCTTCTTCCTCAATAATAGCAAACGCATAAGCCGCCATATCATCTTCGACCCTAGACCCTGTGGGTCTAGACAATGATACATTACCTTCATCCCTATACCTTGCACATATAGTAGTTGTTCTTTTTTCTCTATCACGTACCAGAACATAGTTGTGCAGATTCTGTTGTTGAGGCCCTTCATCTTGCTCCTTATCTTCATTCCCTGTATTTTCCCTATTATGAGTATCCATAGTTGGTTCGACCCTACTGCCTTGAAGTTCCACCTCAAACTCAACTTTTTTCCCAGAATCTGCAGCACCAGCACCCTTGAGAGTATTGTTATACATAAGGCTTATTAAACACCACATCCTTGCTTATTATTATCTTTGGTTTGATATCATCTAACCTCCATAATCTGTATCCCTTCACACCATTAGGATACCCCAGGAATATGCATTTTATAGCTCTAGGCTTGAGTTTCCCTTGATTCATGTGTGAATAAGCAACGCAGCCAAATATCCTCAACATCTCGTAATTTGCTAGATGTCCTGACCGTAAATCCATAGGTGTCTTCTTTTCCAATGCTGTAGATGGAGACCTATTTATCAAATATGTTGCCGTCACCGTTGCTTCTGCCCAGAACGAATCTGGAAACCAGACTGAATTAGTAAATACATAACCTTGTTCAAGAGTGTCATGTTCATTCGTTCAGCTAGACCATTATGTTGCGGAGTTCTTGCAACTGTCAAATGTCTTGCTATCCCGCTCTCCTTACACAAGTTTTTAAAATCCTGATTACAAAACTCCAAACTGTTATCCGTTCATAGTGTCTTCAGCTTTCTTCCTGGTTTTCCACCAACTGCTTCCACTCCTTGAACTTGCTAACGCCTCATTCTTGTGTCTAAGAAAATGAACCCAAACCCTCCTTGAATAATCATCAACAATCGATAAGAAGTGCCGACAACCACTCATCGATTCCACCCGAGAAGGACCCCAGAGATCCGCATGGATATAGTCTATAACTCCTTCTGTTGTGTGCTGACTTCGATCAAAACTCACCCTGGTCGATTTTCAAAGTAAACATTTTCACAGAATTCGAGCTTACCTAGACCTTTATTCCCAAGCACATCTCTTTTTTCCAATTCATGCAACCCTGCTTCACTAATGTGACCCCAAGCGTTTATGCCACACCTGTGCAAGACTTTCCCTTTATTGTATACCAACACTAGCTTCACCTGATTCAGCCCAGCCATCCAAGGAGTACACATAATTTCTATTCATAGTTCTTGACGAAACCATCAAAGAACCATTGATCACCTTAACTCTTCCATTCTACAACTTTACGGTATAGCCCTCTCGATCTAGAGTGCCTAAAGATATCAAATTTCTCTTCAACTCAGGAATGTAACGCACATTCTCAAGCACAAAACTTGAACCATCTTTCATTTGTACTCTCACCTTCACTATCCCCCTGATGACACATGCTCTATTATCACCGAGCAAAACCGTACCACCATCAAACTCCTTAAAATCAAATAAGAAGTCTCTCCTAGACGTCATGTAACAAGAACCACCATAGTCCATGATCCACTCTAAGAACCTTTCCTCACTCACTGCCATCAACAAATCATCGTTGTCATAACCATCACAATGCATGCCAAAACCATGTCCCACATTCTTCTTGACAAAGCCAGTTGATTTCTTCTTGTTCAATTTTAGACAGTCTTTCTTTAGGTGATCATCATAATAGCATATGTAACACTTCAGTTTAAAAGTTCATTTAACTTTTTACTTCGACTGTGAACTACCACGTCCTTGGTTACCCTGATGATCTGACCTTCCCTTTACATATAACCCATCACCATAATCCTTTGCATTTGTCCTCTTTTTTAACTCCCATGAATTAAGGCTAGACAAGACATCTTCTAAAGTGAGTGACTCTCTTCCATAAAGCAATGTCTCCACAAAGTTATCATATGAGGATGATAATGACGTAAGTAACATGAGTGCCCGGTCTTCATCATTAATATCAACGTCTATGTTCGCCAAGTCACCGATCAACTTATTAAACTCTTCTATATGTTCAGATAATTTCTTACCTGAATGCATGTAGAAAGTGAACAACTTCTTCTTCATGTACAATTTATTGGCTAAAGACTATGTCATATATAAAGTTTCCAACTTTAACTAAACTCCCGCAGTTGAATCTTCTTTGTTGACTTCCCTCAACACTTTGTTATCCAAGCACAAGAGTAAGGCACTGTGTGCTTTCTTGTAGACATCCGTCTTCAACGCCGTAGTCTTATCAACGTCTGTCATGGTTCCTCGTAATGGATCTAACGCAGCCTCCCAACCATGTTGAATTAGTACAAAGTTATTAGACCCGTTAAATTTTGCGATGTCAAACTTCGCTATCGACGACATATTTTTTAAATCTTTTGATGTACAATGACCTTCTTGCAAAATTGATTCTTTACGCAACCGTAATCCCCAATCTAGATTAAATACTAATCCACAAGAAAGAAAAAAAACCAACAAGACCTTTTATTCTAAATTGTTTTTAATAAAAAAAAAAAACAAACCAGGATGTTGTTGCAATTGACCAACACCAAAAAGACCCTTCCACCCTTGTTTCCTTTGTGGTATAAGACCAGCCCATATGACCTATAACAAGACTAACCAATCAATGATGATAAGATTTTCTTTCTTTCTTCACGTGTAAAAACCTTCGTCTTCTTCGTTTCAAATCTAAAACATGTAACTTGTAGTTTTGAAACACCTCAAAAACCAACTGATATAAAACCTAAATCTTCTTAACTCAATGATCCAAGAGCACAAACACTGTAGCTCTGATACTAATGGTTAGAATCTTGTCGTCAACAAAACCGGATTGTCGAACAGGG